>JASDQU011403667.1:40918-54720 GCA_032191745.1 Picea mariana
TGATCCTATCTATGCTATGGCTATCTAGTAAATTGAAAATAAACCTAATAATAGCTTAAACCTTAACACTTTCTTCGTCTTCCCATTGTCCTTCTTTTCTTGCGGCTTGGACTAGTTGTCCTTAGGTTTCCCATATTTGCTTTGTCCTTTGTTATGTGGGTTGGGGCTGCCCTTGCTCCTCTTTTTTTGTGTGGGGTTCCCAGACCCAAACCGTCACATCTTTTGTTTAAGCTTCTGCTCAATTTTGATGGCATATCAATAGGTCGTTCCCAAGGATGAGATGTCCAAAAACTCCATTTATGTCTGGATGTATCTGTGTAGACTATTGTGGTACTTGAGCACCATATGTCACTCAGAATATTTGATACCCAGCTTGGTGCGCAAGGTATGGAAGACATTGGTGAACTCTGGCACGGTTTGGTCACTTTCCTGCCACAGTGTGGTCCATCTTGTAAACAAGTCGTCATAACTTCCAACAGGGTAGTATTGTTCCTTAATAGCATCCCTAAAGGAATTCCAAGTGGGTGCAACCGAAAATAATGTCGATCTCTCTATTTCATTTTGTTCATAGAAAGTATCCCACCAATCTTTGACATGGGGGACGGCCTTGAGGAGCGTAAATGTAATATTTTCTCTATCAAAAAAATTGTGGACAGAAAAATATCCTTCTAGAAGGTTTAACCATTTATCTATGGTATATGCATCTATTTGACCTTCAAATATAGGAATATCAAAATTTATATGTACCTTGAAGGGGGAGGCGCCTCTTCTTGAGGTGGATGCATCGCTTATCGGCAGTCATCGAAGGATTTGTGCAAAGTTGTCCATCATCTCATTCCTTTTCCGCTCAAGGGATTCCTCGAGCAACATTTTGAAAGGATCTCTTGCCCCATCTTCTTTCTTTTATCCCTCCATGGACGGTTTCTTGGGCATGTGAGAGAATATTTCCTCAAGAGAAACAAGATCGAGAACCAACTCTCTATACCCTGACTGCGTCGGGGACATACACTTAAAAAACGACAAGGAGTAGACCGCTCTGATACCACTAATTTGGATTTATGAGGAGAACGAAATGAAAACACGGATTTATAATATTAACATAGAGACACGGTGAACAATAACATAGATAGAGTAAAACTTGACTTCTATTAAATAAGAAATATGTTGAAAACTGTAAAATGTAGACTGAAAACAAACTTGCAAGAATGGTGGTAGCTTATCTCTGAGAAGAGATGTGACGACTACACTCATTCGTAAGAAGATGAGTACAATGAGGCTCTGAAGGCATTTTTACAATAAACATGAATTCCAAAACCATGGACATCCAAAATCCTAACCCTAGGAGATGAAGCGCCAAAAGTCATGTGGGCTCCATTGGGCTAAGTTAGTACATCAACTTCTCGGGGTCGTAACTTTTTCATATCATCTCAGTTTACGGCGCACAATAGCTCGCTCGAAAGGTATTGACGAGGATATTCATTTACGAGGCTCAATCAGAGCATTTGGTAATCATAGAGGTGCTCGGTCATGAAAAAACATTGTTTAGGCCCTCAAAATGGTCCAAGAAGTTTGGGACACGAAAAACTACTAAAAATAGTAAGTTGCCAAAAAATTGTTTTGAGCCAGTTGGAATAGGTTGGTGGCCACCAAGATCCTCCAAGATGAGGGAGGTATCATAGGAGATTTAATTTCCACCAGGAAGCAAAATACACAATGTATTCCACGTGTCATGCTCGAAGAAGGCATTGGGTCAACACGTAACAATCACAGAGGAGATACCACCACTTGATGAGGAGGGCCAATTGATTTTAATCCTTGAAGATGTCTTGGAGTTATGGAAGAAAAGGAATATCAAGGAGTATCTGGTTAAATGGAAGAATCTGCCAATTGAAGATGCTACTTGGGAAGGTGAACAGGTTTTGCATCACATGGATTCAGAATTGTTTATGGACGAGCAATTTCAGGTAGGGGGGACTTTAAGATCCCCTTCCATGTGACCAAGATTGGGAAGACTTAGTGTCCTATTTGTTCCCCCTAGGCTACAGTCTCACTAAAAGGGGACTAAGGGGGGGAAATTATGTCATTAAGGTGCTAAAGTTGTATTATTAAAGTGACATTGGCTAAAAAGGAAATAAATTTAATTGGCTATGATGAGATAAGTAAGAAATAAACCTTAGAAAACCAATAAATAATTTAAGTGAGAATTAGAATGGTGGAGTATAAAAGAAGAGGAGGGTGCCTCACTCCTCATTCTTGATCATTTTTCTATTTGCAAATTGAGCTCTGATAGCTTGAGTGTTTTGAGGGTTTTAACTAGACAAACCCCGGAGATCAGCACGAAGGTGAAAGATCCCTCATTTCCTAATCCAAGATTGGCCAAGGTGGTGAAATATTCCACCCTCACCATTATATTCCTGTTCAGATCCATTTCTTACATTATTTGTGAAGAAGGGCATAATTGTTGGAGGATTTCTACAGAAAAGGGCACATTGTCCAATCAAGGAGGATTTGATTTGTCTTATGGGAGTGAGATCTTGAAGATATCTGAGTTGGAATGTGTTTGGCACACCTGGAGTGACTTTTATTAGCACTTTTTGGGATTCCTATCATCCATATTTATTTATTATCATAGATTGGTGAATTTTTCCTGAAGGAGGGTGCACTGGGGGTTTGAAATCCAGTTATTTGTGGTCAGTTTTTTCATCTACAGCGAGGGAAACTCCTAACATGATTTAGCCATCATCATATCTACAGGTTTATAGGTATTTCCTTTTTTTTGGAGGCTATATTTAGTGAGGCCGAATTTCTAAGGGAATTTCTAGCCAGAGAGGGGCGCAACTCAGCTAGAAGGTTCATGCAGTGAGCAGAAGGGAAAGAGATTGATCTTGTAGATATTTGCATGCATCTACTGGAGGTTCAAGAGAGTTCATATCTCTCTCTTTATTTTATCTTGGAGGTATATATAGCCACATCTTTTATCTTCTCATGTATTTCCAGATCTGCTCTTCTATTGTACTGAGGTTAGCTATTTAAGATATAAATTCATATATGATATGTTGTGGCTATTCTCTTGTGTTATTCCTAGTTGTATATTGTTTTTATGAGTCATTTATTTCATTTAAACCATTTACTTTCTGCAAAACAACAAAGCTAAACCCTAGAGCAACTCGAGAAGACAAAACTTGCAAATTGTTTGACAAAACATCACAACCAGAAACACAAAATGTCAAGGGTCTTCAAGCATATCCACTTAGGGATATTACAATGTGCATTTTATGCTAATTAGAGAACACGAGATTACATTCAACATTCAGAAGAAAAAAATAGTTTTTACCCAGTACCACTTTTTTAACTTATCCACTTATTACAATTAAAATATCTCAATTTTGTGGGAAAAATTTATTAACTGAAAACATTAAAAAATCCCAGGGGGGACTTTGCGCAATTTTCATATGACTCAAAAAATGATGACTAAAATTGCAATATACATTAGACACTAGACTTAGATAAACATGCTAAGGCCTAACCATCAGTACATACTCCAGCTTTGGAGGAAGTGAGTGAAAAAACTCAAAAATTATAACTCGCTTAAAAATTAATTAAAGCCAGAAATAATTAATAAGTAAAAAAAACACTCTAGAGTTATGCACTCATGATTAAGTCTTAGGAGGATAAGCATTTTACAAGTTCATCATGTTATATTCATCTTATTACAATACACCATGGGGGGGTGGAAATGTTGTATAGAGAAGAAGAAGAAGAAGAAAGGTGGCCAGATTGGCCGGTTGGACTTCTGAACTATGATTTTGAACAATTTCTTGTTCAACTTTGGCGGCTCAACTGAAAGTCCATCCTAGTGAAACTTGGTGGGTAACATACGAAAAATAATATATCTGGCCTTGTGTTGACTAGATACATCAAGGAACCAATCAGTTGCATGTACAATGTAGGATCAACCAATTCTGACTCAGAAGCATTCAGTTTCTTCAAATTGGTTATCATGGGTGTAGACATAGGACTACAATCCACCATCCCGAATTTCTTCAGGATATCAACTGCATATTTTTCTTGTCCCAGGAAAGTATCACATGTCTGTTGCCACACCTCCAATCCCAAAAAGTAGTGAATCGTGCCAATGTCCTTCATCTTGAACTTTGAAGCTAAATCTCATTTGCACATCTTAATGAGATTCTCTAACCCTATAAGAAATAATTCATCTATGTAAAGTACCAAGATGAGTGGATCATCACCAACAAGTGTGTAATACAGGTTGGGATCCACCTCACTCTTGGTGAATCCCATGCCTAGAAGATACCCATCGATCCTCAAGTATCGTGCCCTCGATACCTACTTGATTTCGTATAATGCCTTCTTCAATCTGCATACATGAGAATCTCTCCCATGCTCCTCAAAGCCATGAGGTTGCTCAATGTACACCTCTTCCTCGATCACTCCATTGAGGAAGGTTGTCTTCACATCCATTTGATGTATTCTCCAACTCATCTCTAAAGAAATAGATATAGCAGCCCTGATAGAAGTATACCTGGTGACTGGAGAAAATGTCTCATCATAGTCCACTCCCTCTTTTTGGGAGAACCCTCTCGCCACAAACCTCACCTTGTACTTTTCAATACTTCCATCTGCAGTATGCTTGATCTTAAATATCCATCTTGAGCTCACCACTGATTTCCCCTCTATCCTTGGCACAATGTTTCACACATCATTCTTCATTATGGAATCATACTCCTCCATCATGGAATCCCTCCAAACCTAGTGGTCTGTTGCCTCCTCAAAAATGGTAGGTTCGGAATCGATGATGTCACTCATGGTCGCCATGTAACTAGGGAATTGTCTCGATAGTATACTATCCTTGAAATTACTCTTAAGAGCCTCCACGTGCTCGTGAGCATCTCTCAATGTTTGCTCGAGCCATTTTGTCCTCCTGACAGATGTAGAAGGAATCTCTAATTCCTCCTTGTAATATGAAGAATGAGTCCATATTGCTTGTGTTGGTGTCTCCTCAATCTTCGGAGCCTCTCGCTCCTTATCCTCTGCCACTATTGGAAGAGATACATGTGACTTCCTAAAGTCTCTTCTCTCCTCAAATCTGACATCACTACTCACCTTAGTCTTCCCATGCGATGGAATGCACACTTGATATGCCTTTGAAGTCTCACTGTATCCCACAAAGATGCCCTTTTGCGTTGAGGGATCCATCTTCATCCTCTTCTCTGAAGGTGCATGAATATATATTGGACACATGAAGATGCGAAAATGACCAACCTTCGGTTTCACTCCTGTGAACACCTCCTCAGGAGTCTTTTCCTCTAAGACCTTATGAAGACTCTTATTCTGAATATAAACTATCGTGTTACATGCCTCTGCCCAAAGGAACATGGGCATATCCTAATCATGGATCATTACCTTGGCAATTCCTACTATGGCCTTGTTCTTCCTCTCTGCCACCCCATTTTGTTGTGGGTTGTATTGCATTGTCAGCTCCTTAATTCATGTCTCCTTGCATAAATTATTGAATTCATTGGAGGTATACTCACCCTGATTCTCTGACCTCAAAACTCTGACCTTCCTCCCCGTATGGTTCTCCACGAGAGCCTTAAACTCACGAAACCAACTTAAGACCTCATCCTTGGTCTTCATGAAGTAGATCCAAATTCTCCTAAAGAAATCATGAGTGAAGGTTACATAGTATTTATAACCACTCAAAGATGCCACTAACATCTGACCGCATACGTATGAATGCACCATATCCAATATCCCCTTGGACCTGCTATCACTGCTAGGAAAGGTAGTCTCGACATACTTTCCAAGTGCACATCCCTTGCACACACCCTATTTCTCTACACTGAACTTTGGAAGACTAGTGACAATCTACCTCAATATCGATAAATCCCTACGATGCAAGTGACCCATCCTCCTATGGAATAACTTGCACAAGTTTTCATTGTCACTATCATGAACTAGGGCACGTAAAGGTTGAAACTTCAGCAAGTAAAAGTTACCCTCTCTACTTCCAATTACTCATCCTGAGCTTGGACTAGAAGCTCTTGGCCTGACAAGTACTTGTCCATCCTGGAAATAAACTTTGTACCCCTTGTCCTCCATGTCTAAGACTATGAGTGGGTTCTTGGTTATCCCTGGTACATATAGCACATTTGTCACCTCCAAAGGGCTTCCTGACTCTAGATGAAACTAAATAGTCTCAATCTCCTCTACAACACACATGGCATCATTACCAAGCTCCACGTGTAGTTTTGAGTCTTCCTCTAAAATATTGGTGAATACCTCCTGTGATCCCATCACATGACGAGCAGCACCATTGTCCACGAACCATACATCCTTGGCTAAGGTGCCAGAAAGACAAGACACCAACGAGAACTCCTTCTCGAACTTGATGGAAAACTCACTTACATGTGTGTTTGTTGATGCCGCAACATGTGCCTTAATCTTTCCCTTCTTCTTGTTCAGACACTGACCTGCATAATGGCCAAACTTGTGACAAGCAAAGCATTTCACCTTGCTGGTGTATTTCTTCTTTCCATCCTGAGAGGTGGCCTCCCCACTAGTATTCTTCTTGGTCTTCCCCTTGCCCTTCCTTGCTTGACTTGCAAGAGCAAGGTTCTCATCATCACCCCCCTTTTGTTGGCCTCCATGTAGAGATTCCTCTCAAATCTCTTCTTGGATGAAATGATCCCACAATCTCTCCCAGTCAGGAAGATTTTCCCATGCCACAATGCCTTTGATGAAAGGAGCCCATGGCTTAGTGAAGCCATTCAAGGTCGTTCTCACCAACTCTTGTTCTGACACTACCTCCCCAATTGCTTCCAACTCATCACAAACTTGTGTGATTCTGGTGAGATAAGACGCTACTATATTTGATCTATACATCTTGGTGCCCCTGAGTTTATCTCTCAGCACCATCTTCCTATTCTAGTTATCACTCTGGTATAATTTTTTCAGAGCCTCCCACATATCTTTGGTTGTCTTCTTTCCAAAAAGATGAGGAATCATATGATCATTTACTACATCCAGAAAAATCCTCTTAGTTTTCACGTCCTTTTTGTTATGGTCGTCCAGTTGTGTAGCATCAGTAGGAGGGGTGAGTTTCTGATCTGCAAACTCCCAAATCTCATTCTCCATCAACACCAATGCTATCCTCTCCTTCCTAGGACTGTAGTTGGATACACCCTCCAACCGATCTTCAAATCTCAGTACAGTTGCATCCATCCTGTCCAATCAAATTTTTGCTATAAATTTCTACTATAAACTTGTAACAAATTGATCTCCTACTTTTTCAGAGTTCAGAGCTCATAGTTTAGAGCTCTGATACCATGTTAAAACCCCAAATACCAGCTCTGATTTTAAATTCCCAACAATCTTTTATACCCAGAAAATTAATTAGTTGAATTGTTGAATAAAAAATACACTAGTATTTAACAGTAAATATGCAACGGAACAACAAGTAGAAAATCAGTCATACACGGTAGAAAAAATCAGTCACACATTACACATTTGTTTACCCTAGAAACCCAATTTGGGAAAACCAACATTCAGTGTTTTTATTATTACTTTATCCCTCAAAGAAATCAGAAATTTTACAACAGTTTTGAACTTGTAACTCAGACCCTCTGGAATATCTACCCACAGAAAATCGACCCACTGAAACCCAATTCTCGTCCTCCCTCTTAGTTGTACGGATACATTGGTACGAATATGTACAGCTTGGCCCTCTCTGAATTTAGCAAACTTGGCCCTCTCTTTCCTTTTCTAGGATCTCCTTGTTGCAACACTTTTCCTTCTCTTCAACCTTGAGTATCTCACTCTCCCTTGAGAAAATCACTTTCTCACAAATGTCTGTCTTTCTCCTCTCCTAAGGCTTTCTTTTATAACTTTTCGATGACCAAAACCCTAACCCCTAATCTCCAAAGTGATGGATGGCTAGGATTAAATCCTAAGCCTCACATGAGATCAATGGTCAAGATTAGATCTAAGTCACTTAAATAAATTAAATCACTTAACCTTAGAAAACCTTAGTCAATAGCCAACATCAATTAATACCTTTAATTAATGTGTTTTTCCTAAGTCAAACTTAAGAAAGAAACATAAAAGTCACTTACTCAATAAATTAAGCAAGTACCTAGAGAGGCTTTGGACATTTTTTTCATGCTTGACACCTAGCGTATGCATAAGCACTTGTCAAAGCTATAATCATCAACATGCATTGGCATGCAGTTTTGTTTAGTGATTCCAGATCGGTGATCCGAGATTCTTTGGTTGGTATTTGGAATTGTTTGAGAGTCTAAGCCTTATATATCCTTTGGAAATTTCGTTGCAAGTTTGTTTTTGATAATGAGGTTAGTTCTCAATCAGTTTTTTGGCAATTATGGCGAAATGAGATACGTATGCAACTCCTTGCAAAAAGGGAATTATTGATTAGAGATGCCAAATTGTTAGATCCGTCCGCTTATTCCGATTTCATAGTTGTTTTAGTATCCCTTGGGAAGAGGATATGATGTTCATTGTATATACCCTTCTAGTTTTTTCATGTATTTTTAACTGTTGATGTAAACAATTTTCTGTATATATAAGAAGTATCTTTTACAACAACAAAAAAGTGTTTAATTCTTCCGATCACCAACTTTAAGAGTACTAATATGAGCATAGAAAAAATAAAATTAAGTGTTTAGATCCCTTCCATGAATTCAACTATTAACTTGGTGAATATTCATGTTTTTTATACTATTTCACAGCATTCCTATCTCGACTAGCTATCATAGGTTTGCACACATTAGTGATGATAAAATTTAAAGTCAACTACTAAGATCTCAAAGGTTATTCTTATCTAGTTTCTATTATTTTTAAAGCCTTTACCGAAAATTCTTTGGTCACAAATAATAGCTAAGCCTTTTGACCAACCAGTTGCCATCATAGCTTCACATTCACACCATTTCCACAGATCTACTTTTCATTTTTTCTTCCAAGATTTTGTTCTCTCAAAGATGAACATTGTTTAATAACACCCATCAGTATCTTTTATTTTAATGCCCTTTGTTTTGAGGGTAAGTGATTCCATCCCCTTTATCTTCCAAGAAACTATACTCATTTGTGAGGCTTTTGGGATCTTGTTAATCCCTTATTGTCTAACTAAGCTTGTTTTTCTATGTGATCTTCTATCCATGGGTATATCAATTTGCAATTTTGTTCAATCTCCCTTTCCTCCCTTTTTTTTCTATATCCAGCTACTTTTTTGCTTTAGGAATTCCAAGTCTCATCAGGATAAGTCCTCTATTGTTTCCTCTCATTTCACTTCCTCCTGAGTTTATGATTCTTCCTTCTCTTCTTCTATCATCAGATCATTTTTGGTTTGTATCTCTTCCACATCAATCCATTCTAGATCTAGCTCCTATTCTGTAACTTGGGAAGAGATAAACCTCTCCTCTCTCCTACTGTTTTTACTCTTCACAGTGATCTACTTAAAAACCTTTTTTTGTCCTCTCGTCTTCATGTTGTTCCCCTAGGTATGTTTCCTACTGTAAGGCCATTAACCTATTATTTAAAACTTTCTCAGTTGCAGATTGGGGCCATTGTTGAGTAAACCTCCCTCTGGCTAGTAGGTCTGCTTCATCTTGTTTCATTGCTTGGGACCATGGAGTGTTAGGAAAATTTTAGGCCATATGGAAATACTTGTGACAAGGCCTACATTTGAATGGAATGATTGCATTCTATTTTTCCCCCAGAAAAGATTTGCTCCATTAGAGTGATTTTTATGATCAAAGTGATTTTTTCTAAGTCGACATTGACACAGGTCTTACCATACATAGTTGGCTTCTTGTGTTTTTGACATCTAAGCCTTTCAAACATTTCCCTAAACATTCGCATATTCTACATTGACATGGGTCTTACCATACATAGCTAGCTTCTTGTGTTTTTGACATCTAAGCCTTTCAAATATTTCCCTAAGCATTCGCCTATTCTCTTGAAGTCTTCTTCATCTGAAAACTCAGTACAAGCAAGGGCAACTAGACCCATACTGGGACTACAAATGGGGAGTCTTTCATGGTGTCAAACTCCCATCCCATAACTTAATGAATAACCCTGATAAGAAACTATCGATGGCATGCATTCTTATTTGTATCATGGTCAACAACTTTATGTTGTAAATCCTGACACATTAGTCATGTGAGTTAGTACCAGATTAAGAATACTTACAAGTCTCATATGAAATAATTAGGAATCGTGTGCACCCATGTGTGGGAGAATTGAAGCTGTTAGAATGTTGCAATTTGTGTATTATGGAAAAAAATATCCCATGTGGAGGAATTTATAGGTGTGGCATTAATAGGGAGTCAGGACCCTCCATGTACTACTAATATACATGATGTTGAATGAAAGCATGTGGCCCATCTATGACAACTTTGTGCATCTAATGTTTAGGTCATCATGTATGCTTTCAATGAATGCATGTGATCTTGGTGTCTTGTGATCACATTTGGTATCAAAGCCAACACCCTCCTGGCTTATGTGCATGTGTTTGAATGCATTGTCCTATGTGATTGTATTGGCATGTGTCATGTGAACCATGTAGTCAAGGAGTTAGAGAGTCACGTGAGAGAGGGGCTATGTTTTTTTATTAAATCTTGAATATCTGATATGTGATAGTGAAGAGAGGACCTGAGATTGTGTTTTGTGTTGTAAAGTCTATCTTCTCACACAATCATTTTTTGGGACTGCAAGTATGCAAATTTGTGGAGATATATACACTGGAGAGTTAATGTTGACCCTGAAAGAGCTACAGCTATGGACGAAGGGTAATATACTCACCTGTACCTGATAGAGTTCACAATACATTGTTAAATGTTCATTTTCTTAGCTGTGTGAAATAATGGCATATCAATGTGATTTTATTTTATAGTTGATGTTGTTGTTGTTTTGGAAAAATGAGGAGTTGTGTTGATATATAGCACTGGAGAATTTCCTCCACGTGTACTGTGAGGATTTTTCTGTTGTGGAGCCTATTGGTTGCACATCAAATTTCAATTATAACTAGATTGGTTGAAATTCTTGTGAATATCTACCTTCACTTTTATACTAGAAATGTGTTCACAATTTCACTTACTTATGGAAAAATATTGAAGGGCTATTTGGGCATTGTGCTTGCTATAGAGAGGGTGTGAATGCTTTCTAGCTCCTCTATATGCGATTTGAAACATAGGTCACCTAAGTGTTGATTCCCTTCAAAATTTTAATAAGTACTGGTGTGAAAGGTGGGCTTTGCTATGTAAAGTAGCTACATGAAATCCATTTGAAATTTATTGGACTGTCTCTGCAATTGTAGCAATGAGTTCATGGTTTCTGGTATCTGCATAAACAGTAACATTAAAGAGGATCAAGCCATTGTTTTAAGTACATATTGGGATTCAATGAAACATTCTTCATCTTTGAACATTGACAACCTGTAAAAGTTGTGTGTTATTTCCCTCTCCCTCACCATCATTTATTTAAATGAAAGTGTGGAAGTTCCCTTGCTTCAATATGGTTTTCTAATTTATAGTAGCAATTTTCATGTGAGGATGGCATTGAAAGTGGATTCCAGTGACTTTCTCCCAGCTGGCTAGGAAGGGTTGTGTTGACCACCTATTCAACTAGGGGGTCAACTCCATGTAACATGAATATATGCACCTGATGGTGCTACCAAGTTGAAGACTTGTTGGTTCTACAAGGCAGTTTTGACCTTCAGCATTTTGTTGTAATTGGAATTCCCGCTCCCCTGCGTGGGATAATAATGTAATAGGTCTACATGGATCATAGTTTAAATCAATTGCATTAGGAATTCTTCATTAGGAGATTTCCTTTCACTGAGTGTTTTTTATCCTCGAGTCATTAATTGGGCTTTTCAGCCTCATTAATTTCCCTTGAGTTTTTCACTCCCCACAATAATTTCTCCAAAGTAGTGAAACGTGTTCTAATGGACGAGACCTATGTAACTAAGGTCTAGGAATGTTGTAAATGACCATGTTATACATATCCTAGAGTCTCGTAGAATTCCATTAAGTTTTGATAGGAGTTTTTTAATAATTAAAATTCCTGCAAACTGGGGAATTTTAATTATTTTCGATGTAAAATGTAAAAAAATGGTCCTTGGGTATTTTGTATAGGGGTATGAGTACTCAAATAAAATGGTTCATACACCCCTACACCCTTGGACAAAGTCTTAGCTCATTTGAACAAGTTTTGCTCGGTCTTTGTCCATGAGGAGTCAAAGTCAGTCAAAAATCAGCATGTAATTGGCTTAATTAAAATTGCCGAATTTTGTAAAAGTCATGAAAGTCATGAGAGAGAGTGGGAAAAGTGTCCCAATAGCCTTTCCTAATTTGGGAAAACATTTTCCAACTTAGAAAAACCCCCTTAGCCTAACCCACAACCCACATTCATCATTCTCCTAGAAGAGGGGCACCCCCGCTCTTGCTCATATTTTATAAAAAATGAAATACACCATGAGAAACCCTAAAACTTTAGAAAAGTTCCCCACTTTACCCCACTTAACTTTTAGATAATAGGGAAAGGGGTTTCCACCTTCCCAACTCATCCCTCATCCTCCCACTTGCTCTCTTTGATGGGACCCTCCTCCTTTGGATGGGTGACACTTGGAGCCCATCCAAGTGGGGATTTTTAATTATTTTCGATGTAAAATGAAAAAAAAATGGTCCTTGGGCATTTTGTATAGGGGTATGAGTACTCAAATCAAATGGTTCATACACCCCTACACCTTTGGACCAAGTCTTAGCTCATTTGGACAAGTTTGTTCGGTCTTTGTCCATGAGGAGTCAAAGTCAGTCAAAAATCAGCATGTAATTGGCTTAATTAAAATTGCCGAATTTTGTAAAAGTTATGAAAGTCATGAGAGAGTGTGGGAAAAGTGTCTCAATAGTCTTTCCTAAGTTGGGAAAACATTTTCCAACTTAGAAAAACCCCCTTAGCCTAGCCCACAACCCACATTCATCATTCTCCTAGAAGAGGGGCACCCCCGCTCTTGCTCATATTTCATAAAAAAATGAAATACACCATGGGAAACCCTAAAACTTTAGGAAAGTTCCCCACTTTACGCCACTTGACTTTTAGATAATAGGGAAAGGGGTTTCCCCCTTCCCAACTCAACCCTCATCCTCCCACTTGCTCTCTTTGATGGGACCCTCCTCCTTTGGATGGGTGACACTTGGAGCCCATCCAAGTGGGCTCCCTCCTCCTCCTCCTCCTCCTCCTCCTCCTTTCCTATAAATTGAGGCCTCTCCTCCTCATTTTATCATCTCCTCTCATAGCAAGTCTATTATGCCAAAATTCTTTCTCTCTTCCTCACTTTCTTATGCTCTCTCATTCTCTCTCATGTATGAATCTTGCTACAAGCATTTGTGGTGATATTTTGGTGGATAATAAAGGAATCTTTGGAGAATCTATGGTGTGCATTGGGAGTCTTCTTGGTGTATCCATCTTATTCTTGTGAGATGATATATTTCCATTGTTTTGCATTTTGCTTTCACTAGCTTGTATTTAGAGACTCAAGTAAAGTATTTTGTATTGGGTGCTATTGGTAGTAATATTGCTATTAATTTTTTGGTAGTTCCTTAGTTAGTTTGGAAAGTATTTTGCAAGCTTCTTTGGATGCTCTCACCTCTATTCTTCTTGTGTAGCAAAGGCAAGCTTTGGGGAATCACTATTGGATTGGAAGAGTGGTTTTAGAGTGGAAAGCCAAACTCTTTTAATCATTTCAAAGTTTCCAAGATTTATCT
>JASDQU011403668.1:21402-37057 GCA_032191745.1 Picea mariana
TCTTTTTTTTTTTACTGCGCAGTGGGTGGTTGATTGTCCTTATACATCTTTAGTCATCTCCCATTCACCATTCCTCTGAGGTCTATGCCCGCTAGATCTCTTAATTGTACATCTCCTCCATCCGTGATAGTTTTTACCTCATATTTTCCTAGCCAATGCATTCTCATCTTTCCTGGGTGTTGTAACGCTTTACTATCATAGAGTAATACTAGATCTCCTTCCTTGAACATCTTCCTCTTGATGTGGCAGTCGTGCCAAGATTTGTCTCTTGCTTTCTGTACTTGTTGATGGAACCCTGCCAAGATTCGGTCTTCCTCCATTGACAGTAACTGATTCAGTCTTTCATGTACTGCGTCTCGTTCTGTCATTTGTGTAATGGCTTCTATACGTAGGTTGGGTATTAAAATTTCTAAGGGAATTACTGCTTCTTAACCATAGACTAATTTGAATGGTGTGTGGCCAGTCATCTTTTTACATGTGGTTCTATACACCCATAGTATTGTTGGTACCTTGAGATCCCAATCGTCCCTGTTGACGTTGCATATCTTTGTCAAGGCATTTTCTAGGATTTTGTTGAAGGCTTCTACCGTGCCATTTGCCTGTGGATGATACGGTGTGATTTTCTGGTGATGAACTTCAAACTCTTCCATCATCACTCGGATGGTGTTGTTTATGAAGTGTGTTCCTTGGTCACTCATCAAAATTCTTGGGCACCCAAATCTAGTAATTACCTATTCAAACAGAAAGTGTTCAGCTGTCTCTGTGCTGCAATATTTTACTGGCATGGCTTCCACCCATCTTGTTAGGTATTCTGTCACGGTGATAATGTATCTCACCCTCGTTCTTTTGGCTGGTGGGTTAATAGATCCCACGAAGTCTATCACCCATTTTTCGAATGCCTGAAGTGTCACTTATGGTCATAGTGGCATCTCGACCCTTCTATTGGGTTTGCCTACCCTTTGAAAGACGCCACATTGTTGACAGTATTCTTTCGAGTCTCTGTGGATCATTGGCCACCATAATCCTATGCATAGTACCTTATGCGCAGTCTCTTTTCTGGCATAATTTCTTCCTGCTATTCCCTCATGGGATTCTGCTAAAATTATTGGTCGTTCGTGGGCTAGTACGTATCTTTGTAAGATGTTATCTGCACCCATATTATATAGATGTCTTGCGATCAATTGATATTTAGCTGCGTGGACTACCAGGTTCTTCTTCTACGTAGTGGTATATTCTTATGGTTCAGTACCCGTGCTTAAGTACTGGATGATCTCTGCGAAGTGATCGTCAGCAATCTATACTGAGAATAGTTGTGCATCTAGAAAGTTGTCTTCTAAATTCATTGGTTCCTCTCCGTTTGTGACCCTTGATAGGTGGTCAGGCCCTGCATTCAATTTTCCTAGTTTAACTATTACCTCAAAATCAAATTCTTGAAATAGTAATAACCATCGACAGATTATCCCCCCCAACACTGGCTTGTTGACTAGGTATTTCAAGGCTGAGTGATCTGTAAAAATATTAAAGTGTTTTCCCAATAGGTAATGTATGTACTTTTGTAGTGCATAAACCATAGCTAGGCCTTTTCTTTGTGTCCTATTATAATTTTGTTCTGAATCTGATCATTTTCTACTTGCAAACGCTATCAGGTGGTCCAATTCTCCTGCGCCTGGTTGCACCAAGATAGCTACGAGTGCGATCATTGATGCATCTACATGTACATGGAATGTCTTCTCCCAATCTAGAAATACCAATATTGGTGCAGTGACCATCTTCTCCTTTAGGGTATCCAGACCGTGTTGGAATTCGTCGTTCCATTGATACTTTGTATCCTTCCTTAACATTTTTTCCATTGGTATTGTAATTTGCGCATAGCCTTTGATGAATTTCCTGTAATATCCTGTATGTCCTAATGTTTCTCTGAGTTGGCAGACTGTTTTTGGTGCTGGTAGATTAACAATGACTGTGATTTTGGCCAGATCCACTATAAAACCTTGTTTGCATACTATGTGTCCCAATAGTATCCCAAACAGTGTCCCAAATATGCATTTCTTGATATTTAGTGATATTTGGCACTGTTTGCATCATTCTAGCATCAGTCGTAACACTTCCACATGATTTTGTAACAGGCTATAGACCGTCCAATCATCCAGGTACACTTTGAGAAATTGATGGATGAACTCCTTAAATGTTGCGATGAACACGCTAGAAAAGATCGTGGGTGCATTATTCAGTCCGAATGGCATGACTGTATACTGATAAGATCCCCATTATGTCGCGAACGTGGTCTTGTGTCTATCCTCCTATGTTATCTTAATCTGATGATATCCTGAGAATCCATCTATAAATGAGTAGGCTTCGTGGCCTCCTACGTTCTCGATTACTTTGTCTGTGAATGGTGTGGGGAATGGGTCGTGTAGGCATGCATCGTTCAACTTCCTCAATTCGACGCATATTCTGATCCCTCTTCCATGTTTCTTGTCCTGTACTACCATTGGACTTATCCATTCTGATTCTTCGATTGGTTCGATGACGCCGGCCTCAAGCATCCTCTCGATATCATCTTTAACTTTTTGTTTATATATGGGATTCAATCTATATGATCGTTGTTTAATGGGTCTTGCATCAGGTCTGAGTGGTATCTTCATTTCTCCTAATTCTCCTGCTATGTCTTTCATCTCTATAAAGGTTGTGGGAAAAAGGTCTCTGTATTCACGTAACAATTATGTGATTCTTTCTAGTGTCTGTTCGTCCTAGTAGTCTCCAATGTTGACCATCTTGGGCCGCTCGGCGGTCCCTATGTTAGCCTTCTTTACCTTGATTGGAGCAGAGATGACCTCTGAATCTAAGGGTGGTCCTTCCATATCTCTCTTGCCTTCGACTTCTTCGATCTGAATATTGCACGGATCATCTTCATCTAGAGCTTCCTCCTGTACATGGTAGCATGACAGTAGATCCTTAACTCTCTTCTTATTTTGTTGTTGTACCTCATAGTTTCTACTTCTGGTTCTTCGATGAATATGATGTTTCTGATACGTTTCAGTTATGCATCCATGTTGGTGTTCTCATGGTTGAATGAGAAAGTGATTGTAAAGTTCTGTTGGAGTGTTACCCATGTCTTGGTTCCTTTATGCATTTCTTGGTCCGTATACCAATTCGCTGGTATGCCCTCTAAAGTATGAATGAAGTAGTGAGACCATTCCTCCGATGGCGTCATTTTCCAGAGTGTTTGACACACCTCCAAGTGTTATGCTAGTGTGCCTAGTCTATCATATTTATGTTGTTTGTTATAGGTTTGTTCTGCTCCAAACCTTATGCGCAGTAATCACTTACATTGGTACCAATCTGTGATAGTTTCTTTGTGTGCACCCCACCATCTAGCAGGTGTATAATTAAATGCTAAATCCAGTGCTAGAAATCTCTCATTTTCTAGTACCTCGTCTTCATATTGTGTCAAGAAAGTTTCCAAATCATTTAGCCCGTGAAATTTGGGTGGTTCTCTGATTTATGTGCCAATCCCGCTTACTGCACAGTCTATTCTGGAACACCTTCTCGTAGATACTTCATGTAGTCTTTGCTTCCAGTTTTCTAACCCAGTGTCTGAGTCTGTTGTGCATGAAGTAATGCTTCGCCAACTGATTTCTCCATCTGTAGTTGGGTTTATGTAATCCGAATCGCGCGCAGTTGTTCTGTACAACTAGTCGATCTCTTCTAAATTCAGGCAAGTGGGTTCTACAAACCTCTCACCTTTTGATGGGTCGAGTGGGGCTATGACCCTGTAGTCCCCTGAATCAAATGTCATTTTTTATGGTTTTTAAGTTAATTATGGCCTGGTTGTCGAACACCCAATCCAGACCAAATAATGTCAGGTAGGGTGTTGTGTCGTCTACTATTTCAATGACTTCAAAGTCTGCCTTATTGCACACCCCATCCAGGTCTACTGTCACTCATTTCAATCTACCTATTGGTAGGACTCTATGTTGATTCGCTAGTTTTAATTAAACGGTTGAATATCCCAGTGTAGGTTCTCCCATGCATTTCCATGTAGCTTTTGGTAGTACATTTACTTCGGATCCTAGATCTAGTATAATATATCCCATATTGAAATCCCCAATGTTAGCATTTAATCTAAATTCCTTGCTTGTTCTTCTTCTTGTGTGCAGGTGGTTGATAGTTTTCAATTCTAGCTTTTGTTTCGTCTCGCCGCTACATTTTTCTAGGATGTTTTGTAATATCTTGACAGATGAAGGATCATTCAACATTTTGATGCATGCATGCAAAATGTTTTTTATCATACTTACTTGTTCCTTGGGTTGTATTCGGTTGGTATGGTCCATTGATCGTAGCATTTCATATTCCAAATCTTCTATGCTCTACTGTGTGGTCGGTGCAATATTCTCCTTCTGGAATTCTTGTCGGGCTTCTGTAAAAATCTCCTTCTCCTTATGCACGTCGAACTATTTCTTGGGGTCGGTGTTCTTCTTTATCCATTGGTTCTGCGCTAGTTCATGTCGAACTGCATCGTTCCCTGTTTTCATTCCTCCTCAAGTGACTATATTGATGTTCTGACTGTCATCCCTTGCTTCGGATGAAATCCACTAAACGTTCTGGTTATTTTTGTTCCTTTTTTCCTGGATTTTTCCAAGTAATGTCGGATAGTCCTCTGTATCGTGGTTCGATGCACGACAATACATAAAAGTCATTGGTGGTAGTGGAAACTCCCGTGCATAATGTCCTAGTTGCACAATTGTGACATGTGACAGGTCCGCTATTGCATCCGAAACCTCCTTTGGCTCGTCCTTCTCCTCTATAAGTTGTGCGGTCACCTCATGGTGGGTTGTACTGTGGTCCTTGGTTATACTAAACAGAATTGTACTGGGGTTGTACTGCGTATGCGCGTTAATGTAAGGTTCTTGTGAAGTATTATTATATTGTTGTGCCATGTTGTATTGTGTTGGGTCTTGATTGAACTATGGTGATGCCTACCTAGTCATCATTTATGCGTGTACCATGTATGTGTCTGATGTTCTTTCCCGCATCAGCTCCATAGTTTTGTAATCTTTGTTTTCATGGCCTACTGACTTGCAAAAGGTGCAATATGAGGTCTTGGGGACTATTTGGTATTTCTGCATCATCGTGTAGTGGTAAGGGTTGTGACCCAGTTTCTAACATATTTCGCACCATAATCCTCCTTGTGGTAGTGGGTTTGGCATTCCTATCACCATACACTATGTGAATGTTGGGAATTCATTCTTATGGTGTCCTTTCATCCTGCAGGTAGTGCACCAAACTGCTTCTCGTTTGTCCTTATTCTTATATTGGTTCAGCTGAAATGTTAAGTTCTTTAGGTCCTCCTTTAGTTATTCGATAACCAGGTTTGTCTGCTGGTACTGATTCTCTTCCAGTTGCAAGGCTGCCTGCAGAGCATCTGCCTGTGTCTGAAACTTCTATTGTCGTAACGGATATTTTAAGTGTGGGAGTGGTGAGTTGACAAATAGGTGTTGATGTTGCATATTGATCATAAGGTATTTTAACTTTCCTTTCAATCACTTGAATCTTTGATCAATCTCCCAAACCGGTTCTGCTGGTTTCTATCTTATTTCAATCATCTCATTCATGTATTGATCCTCTGAGCTCGGCTTCTGGAACTCATTGATCAGTAGTTTCTTAATGTCGTCCAGTGTCCTTGTCATTCCAGGAACATTGTTCATGTCTAGACTCATGTACCAGTCTAGTGCGCGGTCCCTTAGCATGATCGCTAGCTGGGCGAGTTTAGTGTCTTCATCAGTGATCTGCTTTTCTTCCCAGATCTTTACATAAATGAATAGATGCTTCTCAAGGTATTCTGTTGCTTCTCCTCGAAACTCTTGTAATCAGATAGTAGGGTCATGTCCTGCCATTACAAATACTAAGCTACTCCCTCCTCCATGTGGTGTAGATAGTTGACTAAGGTTTCCTGAACTGGCTTCTCCAGTTGTTGCCCTTTGTGTCGATGTACTTCATGCTATCGGACTTCCTTCGAACTTTTGTTGTCTAAAAGGTGGTGTCCTTTTTGGTGTATTGTTCGCACATGGGTTTATGGGTTCCACACTGACATTAATATTGAAGGAATGGTTGTCTTCTCCTCTTATTCTTGGGCCTCTTGTTTTCCTCTCATATGCGGCATGCAAGATTTCCTCAATATGCTCCACAGCCCAGAGATCCTCTACCTCTTCCTCATCGCTGGCCAAGCCCTCCCTCTCGGCTATAGCTCTCTTCTTTGTATTCACCTTATATTGGTAGGGTGCTCCGCTATGCGTCATTCCTGATGACGCCAAGATCCACTTGAGTTGGTCGTCATCCATCAAGATCGGGTCCAAGGGTTCCTCCTCCTTCTTCTCTGTATCCTGCCCTCCTTCCATTCCTCCTTTCTCTATCAGTGCTTCCCCCCTTCCCCCATGCGCGCAAGGAAGTCTAGCTGTCTAATTCCATTGTCATCACACCTTTGTTATATGGCAGTATCTTGATAGAAGTATATAGTGATCGGATGTACCTTCCTCTAGGTCCTTGTAGGAACTCTTGCTTGGCTGTGCTGTATGACTTTGTTGTGTCTACCGAAAATTCTGTGATAAAGCTTGCCACAATACTATCAAGCCAAAAGTCGACTGCGTGGGTGAATTTGTTGTTCGCCTGCTGCAGCTGTTGGATCTGTACTGGAGTCCAATCTAGCTGTCAAATCCGATTCGTCGCATGGGTATGCATTAACCTTAATATCCACTCCTGTAGTAGATGCAGAAAATCACAGAAAAAAACTTTGTGTAGATCCATAAATACATATTTATCCAGGTCTTTACACGGTGTGATCCTGGGGCTTCTATTGTCTTTTTGTGCAAACTCTAGCTCTGTGGTTCTCAACCAGCCCTTGATTTCTTCTCTCATGGGGTTCCAAGGTCTCAACATCCCCTTTTAACAGTTCATTGCTCTTCCTTCGGTTCTTTATTCATTCCATCTCATTTACTTAGTCCTTTCTTGTTCCTCTTAACACGGAAACGGAACAATTTGTTGGTTATTTCTTCCCTTCGGGGGTTGTCTAAGTTATTGACCCAAGGTTCATGTCACTTGAGGTTCCAACAAATCCCCTAAAACTATCGGCCCCCCTGGTAAACCAGAAGGCAACACAGCGCCAGAAAGCACTACGCAGTCTCACCCGAGATAGCTTTAAATGGGTGGCTATAAGACTCAGGTGTTTACAGCCTAGGACTGAGCATGAGATAGGGGTTCCTCGGATAGGGTCAGATACCATGAGTCAAAATGGAGTGTACTTATTCCTTGGGTTCGCATACGAATATCCCATAGGTTAATTACAGTTAACTATAAGCATATTCATAACCAAAACCACCTAGAGTTCACTACATATATACCCTTACATTTCCAATAGAACAACATCATCTCTATGAATGTCACAAGTGATCAATTTTATGTTGTATGGTATCCCACTAATTATTTACCCTTAGAAATGGGCCAGGAAAAGTTTTAATTTCATTAGGTCTCATGCCACCTTCATGATGGGAATAAATTCAAGGAAAATATATTTGAAATATGTTGTTCAAATTTTGGAACTATCCTTCATACTAATGGTCACCTCATTCCTTTACCTTCTATTGAGCACTCAACACACCCTAAAAAATCTATGAACATTTTATTTTTTGGGTAACACTCAATCTTCTTCATCGATTGTCCACACGAATCGGTGACCTAGAGTTTTCCCCAACTCGCTTGAGAAATTCGGCATCGGCGATAGAAAAAGGTGGCGAAAATCGTTCGGGAATTCAAAATAGTCGAGCTTCGACCTTCATCATTGTCGACCGATGAAAATTTTTCTTTCCCATGAATATGTCTCGAGAAGGATGTTGTCGAAGGCCGATCCATTCGGTTTTGGCAGAAAAAAATGTAATAGTAAGCATCGCGCCAAAGTAAGGAGAAACATCACCGACCTCCAACCCCCGATATATTTTAGGTGTCGAAGACATTATAATGTGTTAACCCATGAAGAAAAACTTTACCTTTTCCCAATACCACCCGATGTCGGCACCTGTAGTATCTAGTTTTAGTATTTTCGACGCGAGCGAGGTCCCAAGTAAGATCCTTATTTATCAATGAATTACTTTTATATCTAAATGTTTCTAATGATCCGGGGTCAATAATGCCACGTAAGCATCAATTCGTACCAAAAATTTTACAAAAGGGAAACACATCAACAAACCCACAGTGCCACAATAATGATTACAAGATCTAATAATCTGTGCAATCTAATGATTTATGATGAGAAAACACAGTTAATTTTCCCCTTTGCATCCATAAGTAAGCATAATACATTCAAAATACTCCTGATACTTAGTATCAAAAGGGTCCCGCCAAGTCTGCATCACATACAGCTAAGCCACGTCAACACCACGACCAACCGGCCCGGTGGTAGTAAAAGGACGAATTTCTTTACAACAGAAGAGAAAAAGAGGATTTTGTCCAAGCATCACTCAAGAGAAGTGCAAGGCACAAGATCGCCCACTATGCCTTTCCCTAGGTTGCTACTTACACCTTGCATTGTGTTCTTCTATCCCGTCCTCTGTTGCGCCTCGCGTAGTTGCACAATTGTATCTTGTGCTTCCTGAAGCCACACAAGTAAGTATTAAATGACTAAAACTAGTAGGCTACACAGGTACGTATTAGTATTTTCAATTTATTTACTTCTTATCACAAATTGCTTTGAAATTGATAAACTTCGTCATCTTAATTGCAGGAAAGAAACCTCCCCGATTACCGAACAAAGTTCATCCTATGGTTTCGCCGAAGAATTTGAAAAGAACACTGAAGCTGAATCATCGGCGCAATGAAGTTTTTTGGGCTCTTCGAGTGGAGTGTCCCTGATTAGCTATCGACTCAAGTAACGTTTTCAAGACAACCATCGAACGAGACTTGTTGTGGGATGAAGAATGTGCGAAGATAGTCTATGCGAAGCTAGGACGAGTACAATTGTTCGTGAAATACCTGATCAAAGCTCGGACTATGTTGTAACTACTAAACGCCAGTTTGGTAAAGCTCTGAACACATGCAGTAGATATCAGAGGAGTATACCTATCTCTCATGGAACAACACAGGTTCCCATGGGCTCAAACCTGTGAAGATTTATTTATCAGCTGGTTTGAATATGAAAGAAGTCACCCTTTTCAAGAGACATCTCAGGTGGACTGTTGAAATAAACTGTTGGATGATCACGCCACATGGAAATTTTTGTTTGGCATGAATTGTATTTAGTTGTTAATTACAGTTGAATTTTATATTATAAATAGAGACATCGACCAATTAACCAAGGGTCGATGGTTGTTGTAATAACTATTTCTTTTTTGGTTTGTTGATAATTATTTTGAGACTGCTATGAATTGAGAAGTCCTTCTGAACCAAAGACAAGCTATTTTCATCAGATGTATGTGATTGGAGTTGGAGAAGAATTATTTCCTATCCTATTCCAAGAATGATGCAGTAAATGAGTAAGAGCAATCGATTATGTTGTCAAGTTATCTGGTGCAATGTTTTGATGTTCTTTGCTTTAATGATGAAGATAAATCGTTGTGTTGTTATGTAATGAATGTTATGGTAGATGAATTATTTTTCTTGCCATGATCTTGGTTACATATGTGTTTTTATTTTTGTTAGTTATATTCTTAGGCGGTAATTGGATGCTCATTTGGTTAATGTATTATTACTAGGCCCTTTGGTATAGAATTATTTTCTGCATGTTTGAGCAACGCGTTATCCCAAGCTCAGCCTCTTCCCAGTAGTTGAAATTCAATCTTGTTACTTGTCAAGTTGGATTATGCTAGCTTGCGTCTCTCAAACTAGCCCCACTCAAGAGAAAATATAGAAAAGAACAGTCCTACCTGAAGGGATAACCTTC
Source organism: Picea mariana (assembly GCA_032191745.1). NCBI lineage: Eukaryota > Viridiplantae > Streptophyta > Pinopsida > Pinales > Pinaceae > Picea > Picea mariana. The sequence goes on from JASDQU011403668.1 coordinate 31,331, forward strand.
ACAAGAAAACACAAAGCCCATCAATAAATTGGTCAGATCGCAAGATCTAGAGAACCATTCCATCTCAAATGTTGCAGAGTCTAATAGGGCCTCGGTGGCAAATTTGGTTCATGTTGTTGAATCAAGGGATTTAAGACCCATCAACAGAATTGGCGCTATAAGGAGGGCCTGAGAATGAATGGTTGAATATATAAGTTATATAACATTTCGAACAGCCTACAGATTCATAATATCCCACATGCATGGCTAGTCATCCAACAGACAGCCCACGCTTACTAAGTACTCCCGAAACAGGTAACTCACCCAAGTCCGAGGAAGAACATTTTCACCCTGAAATACCCTACGCCCTCCCTCACAAGGAAGTGAATCAATTCAGGAGAATCACTAGATCCTACGCCCAACAAATCGGCGCGTTGTCCTTAACTCCCTTTCTCCCTCATAGAAAAAAACAAAGCAGACCAGTGGTTATCACTCCCGACGAAGTTTTCATACACTTCGTCGAAGAATTAATAGACTTTGTGATCACTAAAATCCAAGAACCTCTTGATATCGTACCCGAGATGCCAGTCGGCGACATCCCCGAGCTTGACAAATTTTCAGAAGAAGAAGAGCTTGACTCTGACTTCGAAGATATGGAAGGGAACAATGGTCGTGAGGAGGAAAGATAAGTTCCACTTCAAGACAACTAGCCTTGGTTGGTCGGAGACATCGTGGCCATCCTTGGATGAGTACACAATCTTCCCCGGCACTCGAAAAAGATGCTCCCCAAGTACGACCCTAAAAATTCAGGCTTGCCTGAAGATCATATCAAGAAATTCATACTTGCGATCAGACTTATGAATGTTCAACATGAAGAAGTAGTATGTAGACTTTTTCCCTACACATTTGAAAACTCTACTTCCACGTGGTATTTTAATTTTCTGGTAGGATCTATAACCAGCTGGACTAAATTCCAAAAGGATTTTCTAGACAAATTTGTGGAAGAAACTACTACAGGAGCCTTGATGACTGAGTTGTTCGCAGCCACCATGACCCCAAAAGAAAGGGTCAAAGATTTCAATCAAATATTCACGACCATATTAAACAAGTTCCATCCCGTGGCAAAACCCACTCAAGAATTGCAGATTGAGGTTTATGCCAATGCGCTTTCAGCTTCTATTTACATGTTCATTAAAAGAGCTGCCAATCAAACGCTCGTGGAGAATTTTGAAGAGGCCAAGATGATAAAATTTCAGATGAAAGGATGTAAAGAAGGCCAAGCCTCTCTAGTAAGAAAATAAAGCCAACCCCCTCCTAGGAGAGGACTCCTTTTGACTATACCACCGGGGAAACCGGCTGAACAAACTCCCGATAAAGGTAATGGATATATAAAATATCTACAGCGCATGGTCAAGAAACTATCAAATGAGATTATAGACATGAAAAGAAGTGTAGGGGAAGGAAACCAAGGTCAAAAACCCTATAATCCTTTCTTTAAAAGCAACCAGACTTTCAAAGCAATTGAACCTCCCCCAGCCAACCTGAACATTGACCTAGGAAATGTTGCATCTAATTCTTTCTGCACTTATCACCAGGGAACCACTCTAAAAGAGAATTCCCTCAATGGGTCCACACCATGAATTTAATGGCCAATCGTTTTCTGGACGAAGTCTCACTGACTGAACAGTCAAGCAGCTTAGCCATGAATATTGTCGATTAGGAAGAAGCTGACCCACCACGAGACACAGCCATGTTGATATGGGATCCTGACGTAATCATGTCTTTGGATGATTTGTTTGAGTCTCGAGAACAACCCACGGAAGTTTCGGTAGTACAGATGCATAGTAAAGGTCAACCCGACTCAAAAACTACCGATGTCGCTCGGGCCCCGCAAAGTAAGTTAACTCTTGATCGCCCAAAAATACCCTTCTCTCCCAGAAAAAATCCTATAAGCATCCATACCAAGGAATTTCCTAAGCTGGATTACAACGTAGTCAAAGATTTGAAAAATTTGAAGGCTAATATATCAGTTATGGATATATGTAGGATTCCTCAGCAGAAAGACTTTATGTTGCAAGCTCTGAGCTCGGTACAAGACCCGACTACAAGAAACAGCTAGAAGAAGGATCTATCCTCGACATATTTGGCAAGAAATCCAACCATAAATACCTACTCAGAAGGTAGGAAGGAGAATCCTTTTGTACCACCTTTCCTTTTAATGTTCGAAGTTTTTAACAGGAATCTTCACAATTTCTTGGTAGATTATGGAGCGTCCTCTAATGTAATGCCCTTGGCCATTTGTAATAAACTGGGTGTTGTCCCTCTCAAAAGTGATAAGCATTTCATACAACTGGACAGAACCCAAGTCAAATTTATGGGAGAACTCAAAGATGTAATGATCGGGATAGTGACACATCCTAATTTTGTGCAAATAATTGACATCATTGTGGTAGATATCCCAGAGGCATATCGACGATTCTTGAGTCGTGACTGGTCTGAGAAGATGAATGGATATTTTAGTATAGACTGGGCACACCTTTGGTTACCACTAAATGGATACAAGAGCATGATCAAAATCAACAGAGAAAGATATCTGAAGCATATGATCCCCGACCTAGAAACCTCATACGAACCTGCGTTTACCGATTTCCCGGTATTGGGAAATTACTCCTCTGATTCCCACTTCGGGGGCTTTACTCCTCTAAAGTCTTATTTTCCTCTTACCCAAAACTCTAAAATAATCTTTCAAGAGGAACTACTGACGCTCATAGAGAATGCTCTCTTTTGCCAAAATCCTACGATTGAGCTTACGGGACAAGAGATCGGTAAGAAAGAAATTGGTATAGAAAGAAGAAAGGGCGATTACCTTCCACATATTTGGACCCTCTACTTTGATGGATCTAAATCAAAAGAAGGGTCAAGATCAAGGTGTATCCTTATCAATCCTAAAGGACGACGTTATTTCCTATCCTGCAGGCTAGAATTAGAATGTACTAACAACATTGTCGAGTATGAAGCTCTAGTGTAAGGATTAAAGAAGGCCATAGATCTGGGTGTCAAGGAATTGAAGGTTTTTGGGGATTCTGAGATCATTGTTAGACAAGTGAGGAATACTATTCATTGTAATTCACCTCGTCTTAAGAACTACCAACAGGAGGTGCATAGGCTAATAGAGTGCTTTGACGCTTTCAATATTACCACAATCCTGAGAGAAAAGAACGTTATTGTCGACCCCTTGGCCACAACCGCTTCCTGAATGTCGCCTCTAGAAGATTATGAAGCCTCCCGATTCATTGTAGAGTTTCTCTACAAACTGTCGGTGTCAAACAACATTTCCAATTGGAAAGCCTTTGAAGGTGACGAGCAAATCATAAACTTCTTGAGCAACCAAGACAATTTCAAAGACCTAGCCATAGATGATGAAGAGTTTCGAGAGAAAACAACTGAAACTAATCCCCAAATAGGACAAGATGTTGGAAAGTTGAAGGCTCACACAATCCCAAAGGGGATAGCTAATCTAGAGAGTCTGTTTGATCTAAAGGATCGTTTTAAAGGACCCAAAAACGTGAAGAGTGGTAGCTCTTGCCCCCTCCATGAAACTACGAATCTTGGGACTCCAAAGAACCTGAAGAGTGTTAATCTCGGCAAAATTATGTCTAAGAAAGAGAGGAAATCCTACCTCAAATTATTCATACAATACAAGGATGTCTTTGCATGGTCCTACAAAGAACTGAAAACATATGATACCCACATTATTCAGCACACCATCCCGTTGAAACCTGAAATGAAACCTTTCCAGCAAAAGCTCCAGAAGTATCACCCATCCCTAGAGCCTCTCATGTATCAACAACTAAGGAAGCTTCTAGACATGAAGATAATTTTTCAGGTTAGACATTCTGCTTGGGTGGAAAATCTCGTTCCGGTAAGGAAAAAGTCGGGCGAAATCCGACTATGTGCAGATTTTTGGAACCTCAATAGAGCTTCAGAGAAGGACAATTATCCGGTCCCGCCGATGGAGCAACTCCTGCAGACTATGTCAGGATCAGAGATTTTTTCCTTACTAGACGGTTTCTCTGGCTACAACCAAGTGTTGGTTTCATAGGAAGATCATTTAAAAACCACCTTCCAAACCAAATGGGGAACCTTCGCTTATAAACGCATGCCTTTTGGGTTAATCAATGCAGGAGCAACCTTCCAAAGGGCCATGGATGTGGATTTTCGGGAGCTTATCAATAAGTTTGTGGTAGTATATTTAGATGACGTAACAGTGTATTCGAAGAATAGGGAAGAACACATCCAGCACTTAACTCAAATTTGTGAAAGTTGTCGAAAATACGGTATATCGTTAAACCCTAAGAAAACCATCTTCGGTGTCGAGGAAGGTAAGTTGTTAGGTCATATTATATCTCAAGTAGGTATCTACATAGATCCAGAATGAATTAAGGCCATAGCTCAACTCCTGCTACCCCATAACAAGAACGCCATGTAGTCCTTTTTCAGGAAAATCAACTTTGTGAGGAAATTCACCCCCGCTTTCGCCGAAATTATCAAACCCTTACAAAAGATGATTTGCAAGGATGTTGATTTCAAGTGGGATGATGAGCGAAAAGATGCTTTCAACAATATCAAAGCTGCCATATCCTAGGCTCCGGTGTTGCGAAGTACCGATTTTAATATAGACTTTTCCCTTTATACTTTCGCCTCCGAATAATCGCTGGCGGTGGTTTTGACCCAAAAAGATCATGAAAACAATGAAGCCCCAGTGTCCTTTATGAGTACTAATCTTCAAGGAGCCGAGCTCAATTATCCTAGCATAGATAAACAGGCCTACGCGGTCTATAAGGTAGTAAAGCATTTCAGGTCCTACATTCTCAAAAATCACACTAAGGTGATTGTGTCGCACCCTGGGGTCCAATCCTTGTTTACCCAACAAGAAATGGGGGGAAGAAGGGGAATTGGATGGAAGTAGTCCAGGAATTTGATCTAGATATAAAACCTGCCAAGCTAGTAAAAGGACAAGGTCTGTGTAAGCTCGCAGCCAAAGCCCGGGATCAAGCAAATGAATATTCTGGGTGGGAAAATGAAATGGCACTATGGCGCAATGAAGTAGCATACATCTCCCCAAGAAAAGACTCATGGTACAAGGATTTGACTTATATTTTGCATCACAAGGCTTGTCCCGAGAACCTCAACCCTAAGGAAAGGAGAGCCCTAAGACTGAAATCTTCACAGTATCATCTTATAAATTTAGTACTCTTCTGGATCAACTATGATGGGGTATTATTAAGATGTCTTGAATGAGAAGACGCTGACAAGGTGCTAATGGAACTCCATGATGGTCCCGTCGGAGGACACTTTGCAGGGAACACTACCACCCATAAGATTCTGAGAGGCGGCTATTACTAGCCCACCTTGTTTAAATATGCTCATAATCACGTTAGGAACTGTAAGACTTGTCAATTAAGTGTCGGAAAGGAGAAAAGGGCAGTAATTCCACTTCAGCCTGCGACTGTCTCCAGGCCTTTTGAGCAGTGGGGGTTGGATATCATAGGATAAATTACTCCTAGTTCTTCAAAACCCCACAAGTACATTCTTACTACTACCGACTAGTTCACCAGATGGGTAGAGGCCATTCCTTTGACTCATGTAAATGAGAAGGTAGTAATCCAATTTAAAGAACAACAGCTAATCACAAGGTCTGGTGTGCCCTATGTTATGGTCTTTGATAATACAACCTACTTTTCTTCT
>JASDQU011403669.1:0-17230 GCA_032191745.1 Picea mariana
ACTGATTAATAAATGTAATCTCATCCATAGTTTAACTTAGGTGCATTGGTTACAACCAATTCTGATTTGATCTCTCCCGTATTCTAACTTGGTTGCATTTGTTACAACCAATCCTAGTTTATAGGATCTAGAATCCTATTCACGGGTGAGTTGTTGTCACCGTTTCCAACACTTATAATGTTTTGCAGAATACTCAATGATTATGGTGCCAAATCCAACAAAGTCCCGTGCCTTCACTCTAGATGAGATGATAGCTGCCACATAAAACTTTAGTCGGGAGATCGGACGAGGGGGATTTGGAACGGTGTTCTTTGGTAAATTGCCCGAAGGAAAAGTTATAGCTGTGAAAGTGTTGTCATTGTTCTCCCGAAAATGAATTCACGAGTTCTTGAATGAGGTCATTCACAAGCTCAATTTGTATTCAATCTAAGAATCTCAGTTTTGGCTGCACTCTAACTATTATATGTATCATCTCATGAACAGGTTGACCTTCTTTCTAAAATCAATCATAACAACTTAGTATCCTTATTGGGTTACTATAACGAAACCAAAGAAGTTATGCTGATCTACGAGCACATGTGGAGGGTCCCTAACAGACCACCTTTATGGTAAATTATATTGCTGGAAAATATGTTTGTTTCAGTCCATAGAATAGCCATGGTAGCTCACAAGCATTTGGTTTTTGTTTTCTTTTCCAGGTCCCCGTGCAGAAAATTCCGATGTAGATTGGAGAAAAAGACTCAAAATAGCTTTAGATGCAGCTCAAGGTAACTTTTTCTCTTAATTATTTCGATGTACAGTAGATATGTATGATCTAAGGGTTATTGTTTTCAGTATTGATCACTGTAAAATAGGAGTAAATCACCAGGTAACTGTATATCTAATGTGATCCACCTGGATTTCTATGCAAATTCTTGGAATACCTACACTTGGGTTGCATCCCTAAGATAATTCACAGGGACATCAAGACTGCCAATATCCTTTTAGACAACAATTTGAATGGAAAATTAGGGGATTTTGGTCCGTTAAGGATGACAATTGTGTCAAGATGTAATCATTTCAATGTCTCTCTGCAAACGGTAAATTGGTGGCTTGATTCTTCAAGACTCGAGGATTAACTATTGATTACAATTTTGTTTTACATAGCTTAAATGGTGGCCGCTTTAACCTTTGCAGAGACTACGAGACAACATAACCACCTCAATTAAATATTTTCTAAGATCGAAGAGGTAATTTTTTATTTAGGGAATTAATGTTAATTTTTGTATAAATACCATAAACGAATTATAATCTTGGGATCAGAAAAATTTTAAATCAAAGTCGCTATTGTGCATTCGGAGGTATTCTCTCTGTTCATATTTTTTTTATTTGAATTTGTAAACTCGTTTTATTTCTTGATAAGATTCGGTAATTATAGTTTTGTTTTGTTTTTGCGTTGAGTATTTGTAAATGTCGAACCCCTAATTTCAATGAGCCGTATTTCTCATTTCGGAGTTTAATTGTTAAAGGGTGCATGGAGTTCCTTACTTTCAAAAACTCCGAACCCAAAGTGGTGGGCCCAAACCCTATTCGTGTTTCTCGATTCGGGATTACTTGTTGCATTTTCTTTTTTGCTTTGGGTGTTTGTAAACCCCGAAACCCCAAAGTGATGGGATCACAACTTATTTTTCATTTCGCGATTTGGCAATTCACGTAGTGTTTTGTTTTTTGGTGTCTTGCATTTGTAATTGCTAAATTCCGAACCCTGATTGACCCTTGGTTTTTCACATTTTGGTATCAGAGCCTGCTGTCCATCCTGCAATTGCTTAGTTTATTGTAGATTGTTCATGTTTGTGCCCAACTTTACTGTACGAGAATTTATTTGATTCATTTCAAACTTTTATAAATGGCTGCGTCTGGTAGCAGTTCTTCTCAGATTCAGGTTCCTGTCCTAAGCGAGAAGTCATATGATTCCTGGTATATTCGGATGAGGACGATTTTGTGGTTCTCAGGATTTGTGGTCTTATGTTATTGATGGTTATATCGAGCTAGCTAATGCTGCAGCAGAATTGGCTCTGTCTAATGCTGACCGTGTTTTGCTGAAGGAAAACAGGAAGAAGAATAACAAAGCTCTTGGATTAATCCAACAAAGATTAAATGAATCCATTTTTATGAAGATTGCTAGTGCTACATCTTCGAAGATGGCTTGGGACATTCTTGAAACATGTTATCAAGGACTGTCCAAGGTGAAGATAGTCAAGTTGCAGAACTTGAGAAGGGATTTCGAAAATCTGAAGATGAAGGATAATGAAAGTGTTGATACTTTCATGACCAAGTGATGAGTGTTGTGAACCAGCTCAGACAGTATGGAGATGATGTTGAGAATAAGAGAGTTATTGAGAAAGTGCTGAAAAGTTTACCTAAGAAGTTTGAACCTATAGTTGTACTCATAGAGGAATTTAAAGATTTAAGTCTAATGCAAATTGATGAATTAACTAGTTCTCGTGTTACTCATGAATCTAGGATATCTAGATATGAAGAAGGATCAATGGAGCATGCTTTCAAATCCCAAGTGCATGTTACCAAGGCAGAGAAAGGTCTTATAATTATGGAAGAGGAGGTCGATTTTCTGGTCGATTATATATTATTTACTGCTGGCAGAGTGAAGTACATTTGCTTGGTCAGAACTTCGGAGACTGATGATCCGTTTATATCTGGTATCGAACTGAGGAGGCTCCAAGATGACATGTATGTATATAGCATTGATCCAAGATATATCCTGGTTTTAGAATCGAGAGTTGATGCTGGTGGAAATTCATCGGTTAGGTAAACATTTGAACTTTTTATAAATATAGCGAAAGAAATTTTCTGTAATAAATTTAAAAACTTAAATCTTTAGTAAGATTGATTTTGATGCAGCTCGATTGAGCAGTTTTGATATTTTTTTGTTAATGATTGACTTCTATAGTTTTGTATGGTTAATTGAGCAGGTATCCTATGGACAAATTCTATCGCATCTAGGCGACATCATCCAATTTACCGTCGGATTTACTGTCGGATTTAAATGTAAGCAATGTAAGTTCAAGAGAGCCTCTTTCAACCAACAATACCCAAATCCTTCCTTTTTCAACCAGCACTACCCAATACCTTCCTCCAACTGATGTCCTGCAAACTGCGTGGGTTGTAAAGGGCTTGAACTCCTTTCCATTGAGTAGGTGGACAGAAACCGAAAATTTGGTGACAAGAATAGTGGTGCTGTATTTTGCGTAGATTGAGACGGTGAATAAGTCTGAATCGAGATCATTTTATGTCATTTTAGACCCTAGCGGATGTGAAAACACCAATTAACTCGTTACTTTGGTGTCGGATTTAAATGTACTCAATGTAAGTTCGAGAAAGCCTCTTTCAACCAACAACACCCAAAACCTTCCTCCAACTGATGTCCTGCAAACTGCGTGGGTTGTAAAGGGCTTGAACTCCTTTCCATTGAGTAGGTGGACAGAAACCGAAAATTGGGAAACAAGAATAGTGGTGTTGTATTTTGCGGAAGATTGAGACGGTCAATAAGTCTGAATCGAGATCATTTTATGTCATGTTAGACCCTAGCGGATGTGAAAACACTAATCAACTCGTTACTTTGGTGCCAAATTATTCTGTTCTAGAGTATACTCTCTTCTGCGACTATGCACCAAGTAACTATGAACTGGTGAAGACCCCTGACGCCACCCTTTTACCAATAATCAACGCTTACGAGTATTACACGCAAGTTTTCACGGACAAGACAACATATCAACAAGATAGTAAGACATGCTCTCACTAAATTTTTCATAACTAGCACAGCCGCTAAGTCGCGGCTGGTGAACGCCGAAAAGCGCTTACGGCTGTTAAAAACGCAATGCCGAAATGACTGGTTACCACGACCGCTGGTGATGCCAGCATAGAAACGCGGTCAACACAGAAACACAACCACCAAACGTCAGTCAGCAGAAATATGAAACACCTTAATATCTGTGAATATTTTAATATTTTTTAATTAGGTAGACCTGGCAATAAGTTAGTGAACACAGTGATTTTTAAACACGATTAGGTAAATGTAAAAAATTAAACATATAAACGGATGTTTTTATAACAGTTGGGAAGTTAATGGATGAAATCAGAGCCATTCATTTATTGTGACGACTAAGAATATTCTAGGCATATTTAATCTTGTCCATAGAAAACGTATTAAAAACTAAAAACCTATTAAATATGCCCATTATCAATAGGTGTACGCCTTTCGGCGTAATTAAATTAGTGATATTATAAATCAATGCCTAACTAAGTTCTTAAACTGCAGTTGACGCTCTTGGCGCTATGAAATTGAGATTTGACATGAAAGATTGGATTTCTGATCCTTGCTATTTGATACCGTGGAATGGAATTGGCTGTGATAATTTTAATAGCTCTGGGTTTATCAGAATTTCTGAAATGTAAGTTTAATTCTTCCATTTCTTTAAAGTTGAAATCATGAAATAAATAGGGTTAAATTGTAACAGGTCACGATAATCCTTTTATCTCTTGGTGTCCGCGAGAAGGAATCTTACACCATTTTTCATGTGTAACTGTTGGCACAGGGGTAGACCCAGGGTTCAACACTCAAGAGTGCACTAACAAAACCCTAACTACCGGCCCTTTCAACAACACCTGCGAAACAGATGAAGTCTCACCCGAGGTAGAGGCAAGGGTGGTTGCAGGACTCAGATGTCTGCAACCTTAGCTGGGACACCGATCTGTGACTATATCTTTTACAGGTCACTTAGCATAGATCATTCATCAATATTTAACCCTTATGGTACTTCGCAGATAGCACAGAACATCGTAGTGAATACTTAGACTAAAGATGATTCAGTACTTAGCCACAGAAATATAGATTAGATTTAGCATATCAAGCACTAAGCATCTTATATATCAGATCTAACATTCATCCATATAACATAAGCACAGAGAATAGCTAGATCTATTTAATCACAGCAAGCACTTAGCTAAGAAGGAGATAAACACATTAGGTTGAAGCACAGAGCACAATACACGCAGTTACCGTGGTTCACCCCTACCCTGGGGCTATGTCCACAAAGTCTTCTTCTTTATATTATCTCGGTCAAGTGGTTACAACACAGAGCTTCAGTGACCCTTACTTCGCCCAGGACAAAAGATCTGCGCAACCCGCTAGATCCTTCTTCCTTGCACTTCAGCACAAAACTACAACAACTTGCACTTAACTTTTCAATCTCCTTACAATCATGCACAGAGTGTTAGGATCCTAAAAATTATAGGAAATCAATATTCTGACTAATATCCATTTTAGGCATAAAGAAGATTGCTCTTGCTTGTAAACACTTATCAATCAAAGTTTGAATTGGCAACATCAACTCTGTAAAAATCCAAGGCCCAACTCAAACATAAAAACACTGTTTGCTGATCCCAGTTGTGGACAGCCGAATGGAGCTCGTGCACCATCTCCTGCAACTAATCCTCTTATGGCAACAATTATGAAAGGGGGAGGTTTCTCACCACGTGGTTCTCATGGACCCCCCTTTCAACCAGCACCTGCACCTATTGCTACTTCCTTAGCGGGATGGATGGCTAATGCCACTCCTGCACCTCATCTTGCAATCTCTTCGGGGCCAATTGGACTTGGTGCTGCAGCAATTCCAGCTGCTTTGTTGAAGCGCCCTAGGACCCCTCCTAATGCTCCCTTAGGGGATTATTAGTCAGCTGATTCTGGTCACATTCTAAAACGAGCAAGGACAATTGGGCAATCTGGTGATGAGGTTAGCTATCTAGGTCCAAATCTTCCACAGGGTTTATATTCACAAGATGACCTTCCCAAGACTGTTCAATGAACTTTACGTCAGGAATTTCAAGTCATGAGCATGAATTTTCATCCTTTGCAACAGACCATACTCTTAGTTGGTACACATGTGGGTGAAATTGGTGTATGGGAAGTAGGTTCCCAGGAAAGACTAGATCACATAAATTCCAAGGTTTGGGATTTTGGATCTTGTTCAGCTCCCATGCAGACAACAGTTCTAAAGGATCCTGTTGTATTTGTCAATCGTGTTGTGTGGAGTCCAGATGGTTCTTTGTTTGGAGTAGCTTATTCGAAGCACATAGTGCACATATATTCCTTCCATGTTGATAATGACTTGCGGTAGCACTTGGATATTGATGCTCACGTTGGAGGTGTAAATGACCTTGCTTTCTCACATCCCAACAAGAAAATGTGTATTATTACCTGTGGTGATGACAAAACTATAAAGGTATAGGATGTTGTTACTGGTGCAAGGCAATATATTTTTGAAGGTCGTGAAGTACCTGTGTATTCTGTATGCCCCCATTATAAAGAAAACATTCAATTTATCTTTTCAACGGCTGTTGATGGAAAGATAAAGGCTTGGTTATATGATCTGATGGGTTCAAGGGTTGATTATGATGCTCCTGGTCAGTCGTGCACTATAATGGCTTATAGTGATGATGGGACAAGGATTTTCTCATGTGGAACAAGCAAAGAAGGGAAATCTTATCTTGTGGAATAGAATGAAAATGAAGATGCTATAAAGCGTACTTATCAAGGATTCCATAAGCGCTCTATGGATGTTGTGCAGTTTGATATGACTAAGAACCGCTTTTTGGCTACTGGAGATGAATATATGATCAAGTTTTGGGACATGGACAGCACAAAATCTTAGTCAATACTAATAAATGTTGGCAATGAGATTAAACACAAAAGCTCAATGCAAATGTTCATCAAAATGTAGGAGGGATGAATTAGATTCACAGTACAATTTTATGGCAATATTAGAGCCCGCGCTTGAATTCAATGCCAGTTATACTCCCAGATGTCGAGTTCATTTTACAACTGAATGTTGTATGTCAGCATTATGCTAAGTGCCACGACTAAGTAAAGAATGGTTTTGTGAAAGATGGAAACTCATCGTTATTTATTCAGTTGTCGAGGCTAATGGCCAGATGTCAATATAAACACTCAGGGTTCGTTTTCAAGTGCCATAGAGCTCGGGTGTCAAAGGAATAACAATGTACTCGCTACCCCTAGGGATTCTTTTGTATCAGCTGGCTCACAGATTGTCACTTTCCAAGGAGCCCACAGGGGCATAGTGCAGTGCTCTACGCGTCGACATAGGTGGCAGAGTATCCCTGTTTGTGAGGAATCCTTTCGAATGCGACTGGCAGTCAAGACACCAAATTAGCTAGAATGAATGAAGCTGATCCAGGATTCAAGGCAGTAGTTGAAGAAGATCATGGAGCAGATGGCAGCTCGACCAATGGCAATTTAAATTCTCATGACAAATAGCAAAGCTTTCCCACATTTCAGGCAGAGGTTAAAACACATATTCCCCAGTTGGAAGTGAATTCGTGACAACTAAGCAACTGTTTCCGAATTTGGTTTTTCCTTTAATTTACTGTTTTGTTTGTTTTAGGAGACAATTTACAAGTGTCAAAATGGTTGTAACTGTTTTCTATTTTTAGAAAACAGAGATAGAGCTCAAGTCTTTTGAAGGATGAGGTATTTTTTCTTATATAAAGACATGTAAAATATGAAAGGGGGTTGGAGCTGGGAGGAAAGTGTGACCTGTGAGGTGTTTTTATTTTGTTGGACCATGGGATGTGTTTTGCCAAAAAGTTTTTCTGTAATCTCAAATGATCAATCAGAAATAAACAAACTGTTGACAAGATTCTCGTGTTGAGGTGTTGGTGGCGTTCCTCTTCTATGTTATGTGTTTTCTTCCAGTTATCATGCCATTTATTTTCAAATTCTTATTATCGAATGATAGTAATAGAGCAGAATTTATTGATGAAATACTCTGCAAATGATCCTTTGGTAATTTTTATGTTTTCTTCTAAAGCTCAGTTTATGAATTCTTAACTGCTCATTTGCTCAGTTTTTCCTCCCCCATTTCTTCCTCAATCGACACCATTCAAGCTTAATTCGATCCAACATTTCCACTACCTTTCCCTGTGTAAGAGTTTTGTGTAGATCTAAGAGTGAATCAAATATTTAAGCATAGACCCCATTCGCCCAATGGCCCTCCTTGTTGTCCCAAACCAACCATTTAAAAACCAAAAACCCTGATCCCCCACAACTAGCCTAATATCCTATTTCAAACCAAGCTAAATTGTACAGAGAGAGCCCTCTCTGAGTCTTGGAGGGCTAGATCCAAGACTCCAATCGGTTGAAATAATTACCTCCGTCAATTTCTTCTTCAGCCGAGAAATTACAGAGTGCTAACACAGAGCACTTGCAATATACATCCAATCACACAGATCCAATTACTAGCACTAAGCCTTTAGCTATACATCACATAGATGTACTACTACTACTTACTTACATTACCTAAGTATCTATTTATAGATTACAAAATGGGCCTAAGCATGGGTAAACCCACGGCTCGACATCCCTTTCCCTTTACATCAACCCAAAACCCTAAAAGGAACCCAAAAAAAGGTCTTGCTTCCCTAATTTTCGCTTCACATTGCGCTCCATCTTTGGCAAGCTGTCACAGTCTCAAAAACAGTCAAATATGACCAAGTATTCTTCAAAACTTGGTCAAGGGCCAACAGGCCCCCAACACTCACTTGTGACTCGTCTTGAGTCACTTAGGTCTGATCAATTCCGCCTCGAATGCCTCGAGCTTGGCTTGAGCTGCTTCGACCTGCTGCAGTGCGACAACCTCTTGCTTAGTAAATTCTTGGATCACTGTGTCATTTAGCAGTCCTTCCAGGCGATGTTTTGCATTGATGACAACCTATTCAAGTTCAGCTCCTTGGCTTTCAAGTTCAACGAATAGTTGGCATGCCTTTTCTTGGATTGGCTGAAGGAGACTTCCATCACTTTACTTTGCAGCGTATGTACCTGTTGTTGGGCTGTGCGTTGTTCTGTGAACCTCTTCATTCTTTTGACTGGGGTCAAAGTCTTTATCTACACCTGTAGCATGTCTGCATTTTGCTTGGCTTCTTGGAGATGTGCCTCCAATGTTTGCAATTCTGGATTCTCTGTGAGGTTTGCATAAGTCTGGGCACTTCTAGCGCTCAACTGCTTGCATTCCAAGGCAAAGTTTTTTAATCGGCCAACTGCGCTTCGAGTAGTGGCCTCTCTTAGATATCTTATTTCTTGGGGGGTCTCGGGCACGGTGCAGAGCTCTAGATCCATGATGCATTGTTGGACTTGTTGAATTACTTCTTCCAGTTGGGTCACCTGCTATGGGAGACAGTCTTCCATCTTCACTTTTATGACTGTCACAGAGTGCAGTTCTTTGTGAACCCTTTCCTTTACTTCAAGTTGCTCTGCTAGCAACTGTGCCTTTTCCTTGTCTCACTTCGCTTTCAGGGCAATCTTTTCCTATTCTGCCTCATTCTGTTGTTCTAGAAGTGCTTTCTGTGCTTGCATCAAAGCTTGGGTGGTTTGTGTTGTGTCTTCTTGAGCTCGTCAAAGGCGAGCTTCGACTTGATCAGCGATCTGGTGTAATTGAGTGGGCTCATCGCCTGTTCATGATGTTTCGCTTATCAAGGGCACTGTAGAAACTGCTTGGCTGAACTGGAGTGCATGCTGCACTTATTTGAGTTCTCGCTTGATTTGGTTGAATAGCTCCTCCTACTTTGCTTCTTGCTTTTTTGCGAGCTCTAGTGAAACATCATTCAACATGGCAGTTAGGAATTCAAAGTCATCCGGGGTAAGGGTAGTTTTAAGCGTGGTCTGGGTGGCCTTAGCCTTCTTTTGGGAGGAGGGTTTTGGTGGTGTCATCTTTCTTTTCATGGAGGGATCCTTCTCCTCTCTAGGTGGAGTAACCTCGCCTCTGTTTTGTTCAACTTCTGTACCTCCTAGCTCGTCACCATCACCTCCCTTCGTAGGTGAGATTGACGTAGTCTTCGTGGATGTGCTAGGGACATGTTAAACTTCGTCATCCTTCTTATTCCTGCTTGGCTTAGGTGTATCTGACATAGCTTTAGGGATTTCCTCGGTGGACATGTCTGCGGGGTCCGCTGCAATAAGGAGGTCCATCGACCATTCCTTAGTAATCTCCTCCAAATCATCTTCTGTCAGCTTGTAGTAGGATTGGAGTTGTTGTTTATGCTCATCACCATGCACTGTAATATAGGTGAAGTGGCGATCCGTGCTAAATTTCATCAAAGGTCTAAACCTATGAAGTACGTTTGGGGTGATTCGCGGTGTAGACTAAATTGCATTGTTCAGTTGGTTGAAGTAGGTGTGGAAGACAACATTGGACTGCCACTGCTTGTTCATGTCGCTAGAGTACCACAACATACGAAACTTCATGGCTAGTGGTTCAAAAGGTTCGATCTCTGGAAAAGTGGCTCCCTCTGGCAATTCCTAAGCGATGAAAGCGATGAGTATGAGCAACAAACTAAAGTGGAACTCATACCCTTGGTCTTGCGCTCCTATATAATCCAGCTCTAACCGGTTTACAAGATACAGTGCCCAATTCATCTATAGTCCCTCGACGCACTTCCTTGCGAGGTCAACTACGAAGGCAGTCATCTGTGTTGATCTGTTCTTACGAACTAACTTGCCCGGGATCAGCTAAAATGCAAGGTGCACTGCGCCACTCTGGATAGAGGCTACCTTGTAGCCTCATGTACCCTTCTCTACATCGCCATAAGTTTTCTTTATCCGCTATGCTAGTGCTCGATCTGAGGTCTTGCCTGGATAAAAGTCCTGTGGGTCAGGGCCTTGCATGCTAAGTCCTATGATCTGATTGATCAGAGTCGGATCCACAGTGATGCAACGGTCCAACCATAAGTATCCGTCGTGGTATCAAGACAACAACAATCTGACGCATGCGTTGACTTCCTGGTGTCTACCAAAGTGAGGGATATTCATTATGTTGAGCAGTGTGGACTGCGTGAGGTTCTAGGTCTAGGACTGTGGAACAATCTTAGGATTTCTACCTTTGATCTTGGTTAAGAATTTATGCGGAGCTAACATGCTGTAGGTTTTGCGATCTCCAAGGTTAAAATCATTAAATTTCAGTGTTGCGGGATTTTCCTGGTCAGCACGTACTGTGCGCACCCCTTTAAGAAGATATGTGGTGATCAAGGTGTACTCAAAGTCTCTAGGTACACTGTTGCAGGTAATCTTACCGCTCAAAGGTGGTATGTAAACCGACAGAATGCACGGGATCAACTTGGCATTTGCAATATCATCTCTGTGCTTTATTCTTGTCTCGATTGTGGTTCTGGAAGGTCCTTCTCCACGAGCAGTGGAGGGAGAAGCTTGGACTCCTCCCGTCGATGATGCTTGCACACCTGCAGACATCCTTCTCTCTAACATGACTCTCTCAGCCATTAGGTCAATCAAAACTTCTTCAACTGCTTTCTCAACAACGCTGAGCTCATTCAAAATACAAGCTTGGGTCCACTAGCTTAGGTGTGAAAATGAATTCAGAGACTACGATGAACACTATGGGAACAAGGCAATGATCACAGGGTGAAGTAATCTCAAGTTTCGGGCTCAAATTCTCACTTAGCAAAAAGAATTCTCGGTGCGTGGCGGGACAGACTAAGTAGGGAAACTTAGCAACGGTCTGCTTGCAATGGATATGGGGCCTTTATTAACTTTGTTCTATCCGTTCTGGTGCTGTCCAACGGTCTAGTGGGAACCCATAATTTATTTTCGACCCGTTCGGGACGGAAGTCGAACAGGGATATTGGTCCAATGACTATATTGTTGCGCCATGGTGAAGTGCCAGATGTCGCTATTTTGATATCTCGACGAAGCTCAATTCTTGTGATTTTTCCTTCTGCGAAGTTTCCTCTAGAGTCTTCTGTAACTTTCCGATTTTGGCCCTCTTCTTACTTAGCTTCCTAGCCTTTTTCCTAGTGAGCTTAGTCTCGGTCATCCTTCTTCTATTCTGAGTCTTATCTTCTCTCGACTTAGTCACTTCATGCTACTTAGGTTCTTTCTTCAGATCCAAGGGTAATACTCCTTCATCATATGGATTAGGTATTTCAGTCTTTTGTGGTTCCTCTAACGCTCTTATAGCTTCGACATCCAGGTCCCTAGTGTTTAACAACTGAGATTTGTTTTCTTGTTCCTCCATCAATTAGGCGATCCTTCTAGTCATAAATTCCATGAGTTATTGCTTCTTCTATTCTAGGGATTCCTTTTCTTCTTTCCTCCAGATCTGGTCTTTTTCAATCTAGATCTTTCCTAACAAAGATGGACATAGGGCACGGTCCTCAATAAATCTAATGACTTCGAACTCTTCCTCTGTCGAAGTTCCATGGGTACTCATAGCTATCTGGGTAATTGTGCCACATAGGTTTACCATTTTGCCTTTAAATAATTTGATGGTTCCTAGTGAAGGGACCAGAGCAGGCCTTCCTAGGGTTTCCCAAGTGCTTTCTTTCATAATGTTCATTAGTGTTCCCTCATCTAGAGCACAGTCAATGTCAAAGTCTCCTATTCTTACTTCGATTTTCTCCTTTTCTTTGAAGATCTCTGACAAATTGACATCCTTATGATAATCTAGGGTTTCTTTTATTTTCAGTAACATGATCTCTGATTCTTTCTGGGGTTCTTTCATAATTTTAGTCTCTTGATCTCCTTCAGAGTTTGCTTGTTCCATATTCAGTTTTTCAAGTCTAGCAATCATTCTAGGGCAATCTAATACTTCATGGTCCATAGATTTACAATAGAGGCAGCTAGGGTTTCTCCCAGGGCATTCCTTAGCAAGATGTCCTGGTCTTCTGCAATTGTAACAAAGAGTTAATCCTCTCTTTCTCGTCCATGATCCCCAACTCTTCTTGTACTGCACGCTAGGATAATGATGGCTAGTCTGCAAAAATTTCTTTCTGGGATCCTTCATCCATTGGTTAGTCCAGAAATTCTTTCTATGCATAGGTATAACATATCTCTCACTATTCCTATCATACCTATTCATATCAAACTTTTTTTTATCTAACAATGCTCTAGTTTTCAAGCTAGGACAAAATCTATCAAGCGTACCTAAATTCATACTTTAGAAACAAAAAATAATTCCACTTATCTTACCTATATAGAGCACAAAGCTTTCAGATCTAAAACTTGAACTATTATTTACCTTTACTAGAGGCTAGAGCTTACAAATCTCACCTCTTTTTTGTGGAAGTTTCTACTTTTACCTTTCTTAGAGCATAAAGTGTTCAGATCTCACTTCTTTTCTTCAGTATTAACCTCTTTCTTGCAGATCTGACCTCTTTCCTTCAGATCCGACCTTTCTTTCCCAGCACAAAGCTTTGTAGGTCAAGTAGAATACTGCGCACTAGGGCAACAGATCTACACACAGAGCTTATTTCACACAAAGTTTTTTCTTCTTTAGTTTTCAGCAATCACAGTTCCAGGTCCCAGCAACGAAACCATTTGTTGGCATAGGGGCAGACCCAGGGTTCAACACTCAAGATCACACCAACAAAACCCTAACTACCGACCCTTTCGGCAACACCTATGAAGCAGATGAAGTCTCACTCAAGGTAGAGGTAGGGGTGGTTGTAGGACTCAGATGTCTGCAACCTTAGCTGGGACATCGATCTGTGACTATATATTTTACAAGCACTTAGTATAGATCATTTATCAATATTTAACCATTATGGTACTTCGCAGATAGCACAAAACATCGCAGTGAATACTTAGACTAAAAATGATTCAGTACTTAGCCACATAAATATAGATTAGATTCAACAGATCAAGCATTAAGCATCTTATATATCAGATCTAACATTCATCCATATAACATAAGCACAGAGCATAGCTAGATCTATTTAATCACATCAAGCACTTAGCCAAGAAGGAGATAAACACATTAGGTCGAAGCATGGAGCACAATACACATAGTTACTGTGGTTCACCCCCACCCTGGGGTTACGTCCACAAAGTTTTCTTCTTTATATTATCTCGGTCAAGCTGTTACAACACAGAGCTTCAGTGACCCTTACTTCGCCCAGGACAGAAGATCTGCGCAACCCACTAGATCCTTCTTCCTTGCATTTCAGCACAAAACTACAACAACTTGCACTTATCTTTTCAATCTCCTTACAATCATGCACATAGCACTTGCAATATACATCCAATCACATAGATCCAACTACTAGCACTAAGCATTTAGCTATACATAACATATATGTACTACTACTACTTACTTACATTGCCTAAGTATCTATTTATAGATTACAAAATGGGCCTGAGCATGGGTAAACCCACGGGCCGACATCCCTTTCCCTTTACATCAACCCAAAACCCTAAAAGTGACCCAAAAATAGGTCTTGCTTCCCTAATTTCCACTTTGCGTTGTGCTACATCTTTGGCAAGCTGTCGCAGTCCCAAAAATGGTCAAATATGACCAAGTATTCTTCAAAACTTGGTCAAGGGCCAACAATAACCTCTAACTAAATCTCGACTTTTGAAGTTTCATTTTTTGTAAAATTTTCATTTTCAATCTTTTAAATTAGTTAAGAATTTTCAACAAACCAAACCAAAATTGAAAAATTTCCATTTCTAACTTATTAGCTTTTTATGCATTTTCAGAATACCCAAATTTTTGTTTATTGCTATGCACATATTTACAAAACAACCAGAAGATATTTACAAAACAACAACCTGCTACTCAAAATCACCAGGGGATCGCACCCCGCAAGTTTCGAACCGGTGACTTTAACATCACGGAGTGGCTTAACAACACACTCTGTCACCGACTGTCCTACACCTCGAGGACTTGTTTCATAAATTATATACATCTCTCTTAAATAAAAAAAATATATATTTTATTTTATTATATAAATTTCTATTAATGACTTGTGCACTATTTACCTATATGTACATGTTGAAATTATCAATTCATTTGAAAATAATAAATCTATAGAACCAATACCAAATATCACCAATTTAGTGATTGTTGAAATTGCTCTAAATTTATTTTTAATGAAATTTTCATTTTGTAATTTAATATTTAAAATTGTTATCCATTTTTACAAAACCAAATTTACTTTGATGTCTATGCAGATATTTACAAAACAACAAACAAACTGAGTAGTCCTATTGAATGGCTCTTTGAACTGAAAAACCTTACAAAATTATATATCTCCGTCTCTTATCTGTTTTCTATATTTTTCCTCTAAATTTTTTTTAAAATTAATAATATATTTTTCCATATATATGAGATGTGTTAAGGCTATACCGTCTTCTAGGCCGACTGCTAGTGAGGTAGTGACAGAGCTCAAAGAGGCTATCCAACATGAGGATAAGGATTCTATTTCAATTGCAGAGGAGATTGGCATCCAAAATGGGGTTCATTGGCAGGCCAGGCGGATTCGACTAAACGCGAAGGAATGAAGTGGAGTGATGACAGCTCCAACTTGTCAAAAGTAGGAAGATAAGTTCGCAGATATGGATCGAATGAGAGCGGCCAACACAACAAAACACTAAAAACATCTTAAAAGAAAATCACTGAATCTTTTACAGGCAACAGTCCAGAAAAGCATTGAACGTCAAGTTTGATTGCATCTTGTCATCATTGAAACATCGAAATCGGTCAGTTTTCCATTCAAATTGTTGTCTAAGAAGATGTTGCCAGTCTCGACATCCCTCCCTGTGGTGCAACCCAGTCATATAGCTCTTTAGACAAGGCGTGTACAGATTCAACAGAAAAGCACTTAATGTTTGATTGCATCTTGTCATCATTGAAATATCTAAATCGGTCAGTTTTCCATTCAAATTGTTGTCTAAGAAGATGTTGCCAGTCTGGACATCCCTGTGGTGCAACCCACGTGAAGGTAATGTGGTCTCTCAAAAACAGAAATGAAAGGCGCATCCAATTATAATATGGTTACGCATGATTTGTCTTTGTAAGAAGCGACGTTGAGTACCCTGCGCTGCATATAAAGCAATTTTGAATCTTATCTTCCAATTCGATTTTTAAAAGTTATGCACTACGACCTCGGAAATAAATTCAGAACAATTATATTTTGAAATATTTTAATATTAATATTTATATGAAAAAAACAATTTTGAACCTTGTTTTTCAAATTAATTTGAAAAATCCCCATTACTACCTCAAAATAAATCCAAATTAAGTATATTTTTACTTTTTGGAGTATTATAGTGATAAAATGGAAGACTAGAGTGATAATACAGAAATATTCAATTACTTGTCAATACATTGGACTCTATTATATAGAGTGTACAAGTTGTTATCAGTTCTAATTTATTTCAAAGATAACTGGAAAGGTTGAGAGAATATATCAACCACACACCAAACTAGGATCTCACAAATCCAAGTTTCTAACAACCTTCTAGAAATAAGATCACACAACTCAGGTAGAGATTGACTCTATTTCTCGATACATTAGCAAACATATTAGATAAGTAAGTAGGAATCGTATATTCCAACACTCTCCTTGAATGACTACTTATCTAAATATCTATGTGGTCATATCTTCATGTGCTTTTGATTATGGTGTCCATATAAAAAGAAATCCATCTACCGGAATACATGTGTCATCAGGTGTTGTAACCGTCAATCCAATATCTATGTGGTCATATCTTCATGTGTTTCTAATTAGGTCATCACCTGTTGTAACAGCCAATCCTTTAGGAATCATTTTCAGCTACATGGTTGACCTTCAATCCTTTAGGAATCATTTTCAGCTACATGGTTCATTCAACCATTCTTCTTCATACCTGCCACTTCATCATATCATCATCAACCTGGGTTTTTTTCGGTTTACCCATGACCATGCTCTGGTTTTCTCTGATTACCCTCAACCATGCACCATGTTTTCTTGGATTACCCTAAACCATGCTGGGTTTTCTCAGATTACCCTCAACCATGCATCAAGTTTTCTTGGATTACCTGTAACCATGCTCTCTCAAGTGGTTTTGACCACAAACCATCCTTTACATAGTGGTTTTTAGATCACCACGAACTTTTCACATGAGGGAGTATACAATGGCTCAGGTAGATACTTAAGTATTCTCTAGGACCACTACATCAAAATATCATAGACTTGCCTTCAATTACCTTCAATTACATGTATGACTCACATTATAATAACTTAAATGACATAACTATGCACACCTTCAAACAAAAAATATTACAATTCAGCCTCACTTTTGTGTCTACATCTTCTCTATCCTTTATCATTCATCAATAATTTTCATGGCCAATTTTTATTCTACAATTAATATGTTTATTGTTACAGT
>JASDQU011403669.1:50844-70043 GCA_032191745.1 Picea mariana
AGATATAATGGGGATAGCTTGTTCTGTTTGGGGATTTCCAAGAGAGGAGCCAAGTTGGGGAAAAAGAAATGGATTCAAGGGATTCTAGATTTAGAGCATCAAAGGGGGGCAAGGGGTATTATGGGTTGGATTGGGGGGGGGGGAACAATAGATGAGGCTCAAACAAGTTGTGAGACCTCTTGGTTCAGAGAAGAAATAACTACATAACAATCAGAGTCAAGAGGGGATTTTCCTTTTTGAGGGGAAGACTTCACAAGAGGTGGGTGCTTCTTTTTGTTGGATTTTTTGGTTCACTACCATTGTTCATTGTTCTCTTCAAGCTATAGAGAAGATGGTAAGTTCTTGCAGTATTTAGCGAAATGGCCATATTCATGGCATGGTTTTCACTTGAAAGGGAGTTGTTCATAGTCCAGGGGTTGCAAATGAGTCCAATCATCTAGTGTTGGACTTATAGTATATGGAAGACCCTTCTAAAGATCTACTTGTACACATTATGGGACATGTAAACATACTAGACTTTGCCTTGATTTATCAAGGTACACTTATCTAGGGCATTGCCTATAGATTTTAGAGACTCATCATTCTAGCAATATAAGGGAAGGTGAAGCAGGAATACCCAAACCAAGATTGATGAGGATCAAAATTCAAAGACCATTGGTTCATATACATTCCACGGGGACCCATAAAGAATGGGCCATTTTTGAACATGAGGTCCCTATCTTCTTTTAATTCAAACAAAAAGGTGAAATACCCTACACCGTGGAATAAATATGATAACTTACCTTTTATTAAGGTTATCTAGTGGTTTTGGTCCATAGATCCATCACTTTATGGAAGAGCCAAAGCCCATTGGACTACTGAGGCGAGGGATCATCAATGACAACTTCACCTCCAATTTAGAGTCAACTTCGAATGAAACGAGATGGAGCTTACTTTTGATTCACACACTGCTTATGGGACACAAAGCCCAGTGGTTTGAAGGCCATTGCTTTAGATTAGAGGGAGGGAGAGAGAGCTTGACACAGAGCCCAATGGTTTGAAGGCCATTGCTTTAGATTAGAGGGAGGGACAGAGCGCTGGAAGGGCTTCTTTCCACTAAATCCATGGTCCTGAGGGCTAAGAGTGCGCAAAAGAAGGCAAGTAACAAGTAGGATTTTGAGAGCTTCCACTTTCACTTTATTGCTTTATTATTATAATTATTAGTAAGAAGGAAAGACATAAAAATTGTGAAACATGCTTTGAAGTTGTACAACTTTTATGATTACAACGTAAAAAGCAAAGTTTTGAGGTGTAAGGGGATGTCTTCCAACAAAGTTTCACAAACTATACAAGAAGATCTACGTTGAATGGTAGAACTTCGACCTCGAATTCCCTCAACTTTATCCAATGAGATCTGCATTGAATGGTAGATCTCTGACCAAGAACTCCTCGTTTACTCCACCCTCTGGTTTACTACTCTGCTGCACGATCCACTTGTCAGGTAGCCGTTTCTGCGATCCGTCCTCTCGACTAGAAGCTTTTATATTGAACGACATCTTGCCACTTTCTCATTGTAAGGAAAATTGTAAAAGAATATTGGACGCCTAATTATTATATTATATCAGTGACGGGCCTGCCTGCCATACCATTCCTTGAACCGGACGCCATAACCAATGATGGAGTCCCTCTATTCAGCCCCACCACGGCACTTTACGCTCCCATACGTTAATTAACGTCTCTGAAAGAAGCCGCCCAATTTCAAAAATTTGAACGCCATTAACAGAAACCCATCCTCCTCCTCTTCTTTTTATGTTGCAGAGCGCTCAGAGATGAAGAACCACGCGGAGGAGCAATTTAGCGGTTCCTGTAGATGGGTAACTGCCTYAGTTCTTGCAATGGCAAGAATTCCACTGTATCCGATCCTCAGCCAAAGCGCCCCCCTCCGCCAGATTTGGCTAAAAAGCTGSCCCGTCCCACAGAGCGCCTTCAGCCAGATCAACAGCCCGTCCCAGCCCCTGAAATCCCCGARAATTCCACTCAAGACAAGCGGGTGGTCGTCCATGAGACCCTGCGCGATGATATTCAGGGCACRGACAGGCCGCTCAAGGAAAACCGRGATGTGAATTTGCTAGAGCCCGTYAAGGCTAGCCAGAGGCGTGAATTCTGCGGGAAGCCTGTGAACGGGATCGAGACTAAACGTCAATCCGGATGCCGGAAAATTCCAGTCAAGAGACAAAGCCGKGAAGAAAATCGGATTCAGCCTCGACATGCCCGGCGCGGAATCGAACCTGCGACGTCCCGGAGATCAGAATCCACCCTGTCTCCCAGAATCGATCCTGCGACATCCCGGAGATCAGAATCCACGCGGTCCCCACGAATCGAACRTGCAACGTCCAGGAGATCGGAAACTACTGAATCAAGGYTGGGTTCGAGGCGAATTCCCGTCAAAAAGCAGAATTTGGGGGAATTAAGTGCGGGGGCT
This sequence comes from Picea mariana, assembly GCA_032191745.1. NCBI lineage: Eukaryota > Viridiplantae > Streptophyta > Pinopsida > Pinales > Pinaceae > Picea > Picea mariana. The sequence goes on from JASDQU011403669.1 coordinate 53,306, forward strand.
TCTTCTATGAGATCAGGATCGTGTTCGTTCAGAGCGGCCAAGGGTTCTGGCAGGGAATGCGGGGATTCTCAGAGTGTTCTGAGAAGGACGAATTCGTGTAGAAGATCTCGTCTTAAAGAGCAGATTTCTGCTGTTGAGGTAATTGAAGAAGCCCATGAAAGCAAAGGTGAGAATTCGTTTTGTTTTGAGACAGAACAAGTGGTGGAAGAAGTTGAAGAAAAACCCAAAGGTGAGAATTCGTTTTGTTTTGAGACAGAACAAGTGGTGGAAGAAGTTGAAGAAAAACCCAAAAATGTCTGTGAATTGCCCGCTGAAAACGCTAGTCTCTCGGAGGTACAGTGTGGTTCGAACTTGCCACCTATTGATGTTGAAAACCCTCTTATTTCCCTAGATTGTTTTATTTTTCTGTAATTAATACAGACATACCGATCTGTCAAATTTGTGACGGTGAGATGCCTGGGGTTAAACAGGGTGGTTGAAGGTTCAAAATCCTATCGGGGCACAAGTTTGTATGTGTGTTACAGAGAAACCCAAACTCTATGTAGGAGAATTGGGGTGCTGATATCTTGGTGTGTTTACATTCAGGTCAATTATTTATACATCTCAGTTTTCAGTATATATTACAGTATATTGAGTATAAGCAAAATGGTTAAGAAGCTGCAGTAGTAGAAGGGCTCTTGGCCTCGCTGCAGTCACTGATTCAATTTCATGCGGTCATAGTATAAATTTGGTTTTGAAAAATTGGCTTTGCCTTGCTGGTTCAGCAGAGCAGAAGGTTTCTTCCATTGCGCTATACTCACCTGTTCATTTCCATGGAGACATCATAGAACCCTAACCCTACTAGGAGGGTGTGGCCATTCCAAAACCCGGGCCTTTAACAGCCTGATTCAGATTGGCATCTAGGTTATTTGTCAGTTTTTCAAGTTGCTATGCTCTAAGAAGTATTCTGTTTGTGGGTTTCTTCCCCGAATAAATTGACATTCTGTTTTCCATCTTTGCCAAACTTGCTTGCAAAGATATTGCCTCCTAACCAGCTGGTGCTGACCTACCAAGCCATGTTGAGAAAGCGGGACCTAATAAGCACAGAGAAACATTTGTGCCCTGAGTTTCACCAGATCAAAATCAATAAACCTTTTCTGTATGTCATTCCGAAGCAGGTTTAAAGAAGAATACATGTGTACTTTTTCTCTCCATTACTAGATAAGATAGCTCGTGAGAACATAATCTGCAAGCTGTTGCACTTTCTCAGGTAGTTGAGATATGTAGGAATTGCATCAGCAAGTGTTCTAATACTTAAGACTCAAGAGTCCAAGGCCACCACCACCAAAGAAGAAGATGAGTTTGCTAAGATCAATATGGTGTGCATGGCTTCATGATAAAGCAAGATATATCCTGGGCGGTCCTAGGCATGAAGTGCTCGTTCTGCTGATCCTGGCGGTGTTACATCATTTCCACACACAGCAGTACATAATCTCCAATTCCAGAGACAGATTCACCTTAGTAAGGAGATTGGGGGTATTTGGGGAGCTTGCTTAAGGCCGGGGCTTCCATAAAAGATCTTTAAAAAAAGTAAATTCTACAATTGTATACTTCTGGAAAACAGTTCCATAATCTGTGGCAGCATAATGGAGGTTTTCCACAATTATATCTCGATCGGGAAAAGGTACTGACCAGCTATCTCTTTCAAATTTACAATTGGTGCAGTTTGACATTCATTCTTCACGCCTGGGTTAACATGATTCATGAAGTTTAAGAGGAACAAAAGCACGCAAGATGAAGGTGAAGTGTTCATACAAATAGGAACTAGTAGGAACAGGAAAGCTAATGTAAGCTGGAGTATGCTTGACATTTTTGTAAATGCATGACAGTAAGGTAAGTCTGGGCCAGGCCTGTCCTGAGATTGCAGAGCAACAAGGAATGGGGAAGCAGGCTTCTGAGCACACTAAGAGGTTTCCTCTTTATTTCCAGCCCTATTTTTCAAATATGTGCCATCATACATACAGAGTGATTTGTATAGACCTTCATTCTTCCTTTCTTTTGAAATTATATTGTCTCAGCTAACATTTTTTGTGAAGCTACAACAAATAGAACTTGATTTGCTTCCTGTTATCTATGAACTAATTTTGTAAGATTATAACTTGATTTGCTTCCTGTTATCTAAGAACTAATTTTGTAAGTTTGCCATTCTTATTGAAGATGAGTGCTTAATAAATTCATTGCTCAAGGATTCCATCTTGATATACATCTTTCTCACATTTTTCTCCTGTGATGTACATAATCAAAAAATTATTTCTCCATATTAAAATGAATCCTCAAAATTATCACAAAACAAGTGATTTTGAAGAAGGTCATTATCACAAAATTACACAAGTCATTTTTTCAATTATTCAGTTATGGTGATCCTTCATGGGATCATGTCGAATATTGGACTGTCATTTGTGTATTTTGAGGATGATATTCCTMATTGAGGCTTTTCTGAGCTCGTTCATATTGGTTTTCTCGAKAATTAAAGAGAATTGGCAGGTATGTTACTTGTATGCTCMATAGGCTTCGGCGTAGTCATCTTCCTGGCATTATCTCTTTTTCTTCTCCAGAAACCACCCCATTTTCTGCCAGAGCATGTCACTAGACAAAATTGTAGTTTGTCTTTTTCTTTTACAGAAACCACCCCATTTTTCGCCATAGCATTTCACTGGACAAAATCGTGGTTCGAGGACGATGGTTTTTGAAGTAGTTGTAATGCTTTGGAACCAACAAAGGACTATATTTTATTATTTGTAGAAAGGGAAATGAAATATCATCGTTGAATTATTGTCTTTGAAATTAACAAAGTAGAACAACCGAATGTTAAAAAATTTCCAGTGGACGAATAACCATTTGAAGCATTGTTAGTTCTTATCATTTTTACTTATTAAAATAAGTCAAGTCAACTTTGTTTAAGAAAGTAAATCTGTTACCATTAAAATAGTTTATTTTTTATTTTTCTTGATGCTTATTGGAGTTGTAAATGGAGTTTTTTAATTTTTAACCAGCAAATGTTCAAAATCCTCCACTATATCCATAGGCTTCGGCGTAGTCATCTTCCTGGCATTATCTCTTTTTCTTCTCCAGAAACCACCCCATTTTCTGCCAGAGCATGTCACTAGACAAAATTGTAGTTTGTCTTTTTCTTTTACAGAAACCACCCCATTTTTCGCCATAGCATTTCACTGGACAAAATCGTGGTTYGAGGACGAYGGTTTTTGAAGTAGTTGTATTGCTTTGGAAKGCTTTGGAACCAACAAAGGACTATATTTTATTATTTGTAGAAAGGGAAATGAAATATCATCGTTGAATTATTGTCTTTGAAATTAACAAAGTAGAACAACCGAATGTTAAAAAATTTCCAGTGGACGAATAACCATTTGAAGCATTGTTAGTTCTTATCATTTTTACTTATTAAAATAAGTCAAGTCAACTTTGTTTAAGAAAGTAAATCTGTTACCATTAAAATAGTTTATTTTTTATTTTTCTTGATGCTTATTGGAGTTGTAAATGGAGTTTTTTAATTTTTAACCAGCAAATGTTCAAAATCCTCCACTATATTCATTTAAACATCTCTATTATTCATTTAAACATCTCTATTATGATGATGACAATCTCTACTATTGTCTAAATGTCATATTTAGACACTTGGGTTGTAAATGTGACCATATCAAAAATAAGTGAATATGATGAGTGGTTTTAATTAAGGTGTTAAAAGAGTTTTAACAATTTTTTTTTGGTAGTTTATTTGGTCAAGGTCAAGAATTTTTCATCAATATTTTTTATATTGTATTAATTAAATTGAAAAAAAATCTTATATAATAATTTGATTAAAAAAATTAAGAAAAATAACCACCCAAACTCCATTATCTTTTATAAACTCACAATTAATTAAAATATTTATATTTATTAATTAATCATAAATATTTTGATTTATTTTATAAAATATAATTTGAATTTAATTAATTTTAATCTGTATTTTTTTAAGAAAAATAATTATTTATTTGAAATATTATGGTAATTAAAATACCTATTTATAATAGTAGAAAACTGTGATATGATAACTATGATGGTGATTCTTAATGTCTATTAAGGCCAGTTTGGGTTTATGCACTTTATAAAAAAGAAGAAGATAATGAGTTATTTGATTGGATTTAGAAATTTATTTCTTTGTTAGAAAAGATTGAAGAAACTTTCTTAAATCTTTGTAGTTTTAATGAGTTAAGAGGTGAAAAAGATTGGTATTGTAACAAATATTTTGATATTAACATTTAATGGAGTGTACTTAGGACACTTATAATATTACATCATGAAAAATGCACTAAGTCTCTAAATAACTTTAATTGGATTTTTGCTCACCAAATATTTCCACAATCTCTTCAATTTGATTCCCATTAATAAACAAACCTGATTTTGATATAAAATGAAAAAAATTATCATTAATTATTGCATGTGTGCAAGTTAAATGAAATAAATAATTAATTTATAGTATGACAAGAAATAAGTTGTGACCTACACTAAGGTCTTTAATAAAATGAATATGAGTTTCTAGTGGATTGGACATTGGATTCAACACATTCCACCTAAACCTTGCAAAATCAATGAAGAATGGAATAAGTTTGACCCATAATATTAATTATAAACTTATTATTAATTTAGTTGTTAATATGCAAATATGTTGATATGAGTTTGGGAAATTATGACTTACATGAAGATCTTCTAGAGGTTTTGAATTAACATGAGTATGTAGTATAGGAATTCAATAAAATTAAAAGGTCTTGTGATTTGTTTTTGAATTTACTTCATTAACGTGATTATATCGAAAGATGAAGATTGTATCATTTATGGTCTCAAACTATAGGAGGGTAAAATGACTCTAAAAAAGTTGTTGATGCATTACTAATCACTATTACGCTTGATGAAACAAGTTATATTGCATATGCATGAAGAAATCAAATTAGTAAAATGTGTTATACCCAAATTTGTTTTGACTATGCCCAAAGGGGTTGGATGTAATGGTGGAAAGCGAGGAGTTTTTCACCATTGGGCAAGGTTCAATTCCAATGAGGGCCGCTTAACCTGGAGCCATGGGGATACCTTGAGRTAGTGGTTAAATGTGTGGTTGCACCCAACGATATTATATTGATATAGCGATATTATATTAAATAATATCGTGATCTGTGCACACATAAGTGGATCAAAGCCCACCCCCATGTGCTTGACTAGTTGTTGATTCCGCCAATCACCAAAACAATTTTTTTTTTTTAACTATGAAACATTTGATTAAAAAAACATATTGTAAGAAAGAAGTATACTCTAGAATTAGACTTTTGGAAAAAATAATGATAAATACAAAACTTTGTAGCATTTTTGTTAACAACTTTATCGTAGAAATCAATGATGTCATGACAAACAGAGCTATGAATGGTGATGCCATCTCCATTAACACCTCAATTGTATGGACTCACTATGATCAAATCAATGATGTCATGACAAAAAAAAGCTATGAATGATGATGCCATCTCCATTAATGCCTCAATTGTATGGACTCACTTTGTTCCATTCATATTATGAACTATAATATTGTATGGCATAAAAACATGACACAACTCAATTGTATGGATTCACTATGATCCATTCATATTATGGACTCAATTGTATGGACTCACTATGATCCATTCATATTATGGACTATTATAATCTTGCATGGCATAAGAACATGATACAACTAAGTTGTAATTATTGTCTCACAAATATTCAAGACAATATGTAAATAATGAGGCTTCTAAGTAGTAATTATTATGCCATTCTAAAATATTCTTAAGTACAGAATTGAGAGTAACACCTAATCATAGACACATTCATGAGAAGGAAAAAACAAATTCCAACAACTCATAAATTTGGTGGGAAGAAATGTCAACCCAATAATACATTTTCCATTGTTTTTTTTTCTTTACTTAACTAACCTAAAATAATAAAAAGAAGTTTAAGAGTTCAAATTGAAAAGCATAAATCACATGCTCTTGAATAATATAGTATACATGATTACTAACTTACTATAATTCCTTAAGATGAATATGCATATTTATAGTCGCACATTTCAAATTGTGGTTGAAAGTTGGCCATGAGAAGAAGTTCCATATATGTTTACTTTGTTATACTCTATTAAAATTGCAATTATTCAATGATTTTAGTTACATTCCTACTTCTTAAAACAACTATGAATTTTTAAGCTAAAGCATTGTCAAAATATGAAATGAATTTGGAAAAGCTCCATTCCTCTAGTGAGTGTCTCTTTTGCAAAATATATAATCTTAATGTGAAAAGATTTTAGTTAATTTATTTATCTCTTTTTATATTATATGTTCAATTTATTTGTTGATTTTGGTATATAATTTGTTTCCATATAAACAAATATGTGTATTTTTTGGAGTAATGCCACTCTCATGCTTTACTATCTTATTTTAATTAAATATTTTATTTTGGAGTAATGCCACTCTCATGCTTTACTATCTTATTTTAATTAAATATTTTATTTTACTTTAAAAATATAAAATAGAGAATATTTTTTAAATAAATAAATAAATTTATAATAAATATTTTGAATTTGGAAAAGTTTCATTGATCTAATCACTTTGTCATTTCTTTTTTACAAATATATATCCTTGGTGTAAAAAGATTAGTTAATTTATTTATCTCCTTTTGAATTGTAAGTCAATTTACTTGTTGATTTTAGTATATAATTTTTTGAATTTGTATGTTCAATTTACTTGTTGATTTTAGTATATAATTTATTTATCTCCTTTTGAATTGTAAGTCAATTTACTTGTTGATTTTAGTATATAATTTTTTGAATTTGTATGTTCAATTTACTTGTTGATTTTAGTATATAATTTTTATATTTGTGTAATGTCACTCTCATGAGTTAATATTTTATTTTGATTAAATATTGTTTTCTTTTTAACAAATATATATTCTTGGTGTGAAAAGATTAATGAGTTAATATTTTATTTTGATTAAATATTGTTTTTTTTTTAACAAATATATATTCTTGGTGTGAAAAGATTAGTTAATTTATTTATATCCTTTTGAATTGTATGTTCAATTTACTTGTTGATTTTAGTATATAAATTTTATATTTGTGTAATGTCACTCATGCGTTAATATTTTATTTTGATTAAATATTGTTTTCTTTTTAACAAATATATATTCTTGGTGTGAAAAGATTAATTAATTTATTTATATCCTTTTGAATTGTATATTCAATTTACTTGTTGATTTTAGTATATAATTTTTATATTCGTGTCTTGATGTGAAAAGATTAGTTAATTTATTTATATCCTTTTGAATTGTATTTGAATTGTATGTTCAATTTACTTCTTGATTTTAATATATAATTTTTATATTTGTGTCGTTTAAAGTAATGTCACTCTCATCTCTCATGTGTTAATATTTTATTTTAATTAAATATTGTTTTGTATTTAAGATTTTTTTATTTTATTTTAAAAATATAAAATATTTTATTTTAAAGAAAAATAAGAATAAAAAAATAATTTATAATATATATTTTGAATTTGAAAATTTTCAAGAGTAATGCCACTCTCATACTTTAATATTTTATTTTAATTAAATATTGTTTTGTATTTAAGTTTTTATTTTACTTTTAAGATATAAAATATAGATTTTAATATTTTATTTTAATTAAATATAAAATATTGTTTTGTATTTAAGTTTTTATTTTACTTTTAAGATATTAAATATAGAATAATTTCTTTGAAAGGTAAATAATAGAAAAAATAAATTATTTTATAATATATATTTTGAAGTTGGAACTTTTCCAACCATTTTGTCTTTTCTATTTTGCAAAATATATATTCTTTTAATTTTTTTTAATTAATTTACTTATCTGTTTTTGGATTATATGTTTAATTTGTTGATTTTGGTATATAATTTTTTTATCAAAAAAAAAGATATCTATATTTTTTGGAGTAATGTCGCTTTCATATTTTAATATCTTATTTTAATTAAATATTGTTTTGTAGTTAAGTTATTATTTCACTTTCTCCAGGATGGGGTGACACATGGTGCACACTTGTCAACAGTTGGGGTGGATACGAGGGTAGTTAAGGCCCCTCGCCGCCACCCTCCTCCCCTATCTAGTCATTATGCCTAGCATTCGTTTTCACCAAGCCTCATTGCGCTGGGTCTTAATGGAGACTCAAGTTCGGCTCCTTGGAACGAGTACGATACAATGAATGGCCATTAATCCAACACTTATGGCTACCAGAGCCATCAACTCCTTCGCTCTCCTACTCTTTTCGTCCCGTGGGGGGTTTTATTCTTGCCATTTGGCCGAAATTCACTATCTCATTCTTCTTGCTTTGCTACGCACCTTGGCTTTTCATCCTCCGTCTCTTGCTCACACCTCTGGCCACCCCACTGTTGATTTCACTTGCCCTACGCTCTACTTAGCCATGCCTCGCAAGAGAGGTATGTCCCGGTGCAGGCTAACCTATTACAGCCAGTTCGGCAGGCAAAAACACCTAGGACCAACCTCTCTCTCTCTCATCCCAAGAGGTAGTTTGGACCACTCACCCTCCTCTGATTAGAATTGGCATGAGGTGGATCAACCAGAGCACCGCTCATCAAATACAGAGGGTCTCCACTGAGGTTGTCCGGTGGAAGAGGAGATTTCTCCCAACTGGGATGAAATTCAACCATATTTGTCGACGACCACCTGGGAACAATGACTGACCACATGCACTATCACCCCTTTGATTTTTCTGGAGCCAACTGAGATAGGCTGCATCATTAAAGAGGAAGTCCCTCTTCAGAAGGAGAACCCTAGTAAGAATTTTGTTGCTACTATGGAAGAGGACCCTGGTAAGAATTATATCACTGCTAAGGATTATGCCGTTGCTAAGAATTCTATCTAAGAATTCTGTCGCCGCTACTATGGAAGAGGGACCTAGAATAAACTGGGACGAATGTTGGCATGAATACTACACAGAAGAGAATGCTCATCAGGCTCCCAGCTCTTGCAGGCTTACAGAACACCACCTAGCCTTGATCTTCGAGATGTGCAAGGACTTGACAAAGAAACTACACAACCAACACACCCTCAACAAACACTTGGATTTCCTGTATGACTCCCTGTCAAGGGAGCTTGTGAAAATTCGATGCCCAACTTGTTGCCAACCATTTGCATTCAAAGTTCGCCAAGATGGGCGCCCGAGTTCACCTGATGACTAGTTCCCATACTATTTTTTTTCGTGGTCTTAATGTTAAGTCTTAAATGAATTTCAAACTCTGGTTCTAGTTCATTAGTTGGTCGGGGCACACACTCTATCACTTGTTCTGGTTTCCACGCTTGTGGCAGAACATGTGGCAAGTCCCCATGTTCTCAACAAATGTCCTATTTTGGTATTTGAACATTATTTCCCACACATTCTGGTTTCCACTACTGTGGAAGAACATGTGACATGCTGTAGTGTATACTCAGACACGTGTAATTTTTTCTAGCACAAGGTAATACAATACTTTTTTATTTAAAAGAAAAAAGTTATTATTTCACTTTAAAAATATAAAATATAAGAAATTGATAATATAAAATATAAGAAAATGATAATATAAAATATAGGTAAATAAAGAAAACAATGAATTCATAGTGAAATTTGAACCAAAAAGGAAACACTAAAGTGGCCAAAGCCCCCAATGTTGTGTCCATGTCTAAGCATACCAGTGAAATAAGTGGAGAGATCCATGAAATTACTAATAGCCTTTGCCTTCTTACCCAAATTTGGTATAGAAGTCTTTGACTTATCCATATTGTCATGCACAATGCTCAAGTAAGTGCTTGGACTCTTCTTTGAAGATAATTTATGGGCATAGTATATATGGCAACAACTTACAATATAATGATTATGAGTTGTTTGAACTATTTGCAACTGATATACTTCAATTGCATTATAATGACATCACTGGGCTTGTTCATGATTGAAATACATTCATTACACCTTGAAAATAAGTTTTTCTTCATGATTGCAAAATATGGAAATTGTTTTCTCATTACTTTATTGAAACTAGATTGCAACATCATAGAAAGACCAATTTGTTAGATGTCCTCATTGGCCATATCGTGAATCAAACTATGGGACATATTAGATGGAAATAATTTGAGAGGTTCCTTGTTCCATTTTAACTTATTGAATGTTTTAGATGTGGAGCCTCACCTAAATTTTGTTCCACAATCTTATTAACTTTGGCTACTATTGCAATAATATTCAATCTAGATTTTCAGAATCCACTATTGTCATTCATGGCCTTCAAATCACCATTGATAAACATATTCTTATAATGTTAGAAAGTGCTTCCTTTTATTCCATAACATTTAAAAACAAATTTACCGACTTAACGCGAACTATGACCTCAAAACGAGAACTCTAGCACTTAAAACCCATATTTTTGCATAAAACAATATGAAAATCAACCCCCAAATCAAAAAGTGGTGCTACCGGTAGAACCATCTTTTCTAACCGGGTCAAAATTACAATATTTTTCAAGCATAGCCTTCAAAACTCATACAATAGCTTAGAAAAACCTTAAAATCAACACCTAAATAAATAAATAAATATGTTACCTAAAGCAAAATGTTTTTTTCAAAACATTAAAATTATAGATAATTTGAAATCTTATTCTTAATTATTGGTACCATTAAAACCAAAACCTCAAAATCAACCATCAAATTGAAAAGCACTGCTACCAGTAGCACCCATGCTAAAATTGGGGTATTAAAGTGACACATTTTTTTAAAGTGGTAAAAGAAATCATCACTACTATAACAAAATCATAAAATCAACCCTTAAATGCTTACTTTTTAAATCTTCATTTATCGCTCGAAGCACAAGATAATACATAATGCCATGAAAATATCACCATACACTTTAAAAAATCAACATCATTTTTTAATATTTTTTTTACTTTTAATAAAAAATGTAAATACAAATTACATTGAAAGAAACATAAATTATTTCTTAAAAGCCTTGTTACATTGTCCATATTCAAAACATATGAGCTAAGAAATTTTATTATATTCTCCATAATCAAAACATATAATTCCTAAAATATAGAAATTATTCATAAATTCATGTAAGATCATATGTAAGTTAAATGTTCATTTCTAGTTACCATACAAACATCATATGGATAAAAAATACATAAAATGTTTCATACACTTATTCATATTGACTCATGGATTCTGAAATACCATCAAAGTCTACATTGACTTCAAATGAATGATTGGATGAAGATGTAGATAATACATACTCTTCTCTATTGTCTATGAATGCACCATATGATTCTACATGCATTCCCAACATTTCAGATGTCAAAATCCTTTTAGATCTACGACTAGGTTCAACAGACTCCTATCTTGCAGTTATTTCTTGTGGCAACAAATTCTTGATAATCTATGTTGTCCTGGAGAGAAGAGTTCCTCTCTTTGTCAATTTGAATTCATAAACAAGTATGTCAACATCCTCTAATTTTAAGAGGTTAGTGTTGTTAGCACTCCGTAAATCTGTTCGGCTAATAAACAAATGACGAAGGTAAATTTTTCAACCAAATTTGAGACACGAAACTAGCCTTTTGGATCTGGCGAGGTCTCTCTCGAGGGGCGCGATCTCCGCGCAGAATATGGATTTTAAAACAGTGGCTAGATTTAACACCTTTGATATAATGGTCTCTGGTTATATTGGCTCAAGAAAATAAGGCATGGGCTATGGAGTCGATTCAAGAAAAACAACAGAAAAAAATGACTCAGTGACTAAACTTTGAGAGAATAAAGGCTAGGCGAGCAATAATATTCAGTGAAAAATACTAATGTGTGGCGAGGAGAACATACAGGAAGTAACTCGGAGCATCGCTACTGGTGAATTTAGAAGAAAATGTTTTGTCTGAGTGGCGCGAAAAAGGAGCATTAGTAGCGAATCCACAGGTTCGAAAATTCGTTCCGAAATAGACAAAAAATATATGAATAAAGGTAATAGGAAGCACATACACAAGGAAGGGAAAACAATACATCCAACTGCTACAACTAGAATCTTCACGTCAAAGTTAGAGGACCTTTGCATTAAATTTCGGTAGAACTCAAATTACATACAATAGCTACTGCCTATATCAATTTTTCCAACCAACCTGGCTTACATTGAAAAGATGAAATATATAAATGAGGGTGCCGCTTGGGCTACCCTGCTTTCTAACTTCTATCCCTAAAAACTAGGAAACTGAGTAGTATTCGTTAGAGACTCTTTGCATGACACTTTCCAAAAATAGACAATAATAACGTTTGTTTACACATGAATGTTCACGAATTTTCCACGAGGATCGGTTAGGTCTCAATATGAGGGACATATGTGTCAATGTTTCCCTTCGATCAGATGTCTTAGCAGACAAGTGTTTGCCAGGAACTCGCTATCTGCTATAACGACTTTCATTTCTACCGCACACTCATTTGCTGGAAAAATGTGCACGACAAGTGGTTGTTTGATTGTCACGACCGTTATCAAAATGGTAGAGTGCTTTAGGGAAACATGTCCTTCAAAACTTCCAAAATTTGTCTTATGTTTGTAGATGCAGAGACGAACACCAGCTAAACTTGTTTTTTCTGCACGTTGGCGAGAGTCGCACGGGCTTCCTCCTTGGACGCTTCACATTCCCTTAAATGTTTTGTATGCCTTTCATCTGACAACCTATGTGCTTCGCGCAGCTGTACAATGGTGTCTTGCGCCTCTCTAAGCTATCTTTTTAACCATGCCACGTTCCCTTCATGACCTTGCACTGCTTATGCTTCCATAGTCTTTGTCGCTAGTTGTCGCCTCAACTCCATGTTTTCCTGGTAGAGTTCAACGATATCCAGTATTGCCTGCTTTAATTGCTAAGATGGATCTTGATCATTCACTCCTGTGGTATCCATTTCCCTTGTTCTGCTCCTTCTTTTGCGGCTCGATCCTTCAACAGGCTCCAGCCGGATGGCACGCATGAGTAGTTCTTCGGCCACCGATCTGACACGTGACTCTTCTGAAACTCGGGCTTCCCCAACTTACTTGTTCTTATTTGGCTTGCCCCTTCTTTGAGGTATTTTCTGTTGGGGAGACAGGGCTTCTACTGTCTTTCCTCCCTGCGCAAGTCTTTCCGCTTCAGGTTTTGCACGGTTTGATCTGATCGTCTCTGTGGGTAAAGGAATAACTCCTTTCGCGTCCTTGGGAATGTCTATTACAGGTGAGAATGTCTCCCAGTCATTTTGGGGCTTGGACCTGGCAATTCTACTTCTCCGCGTGCCTTTCCTTATGCTTTGGGAGGTTGCCATGGCACGACCAGTATGCATTCTACACGCGGTGTATCCAACAAATGCACATGGAGGGAATTTTGATCAACCTGAACTGGCAAGGAAAATTGCAAATAGAGTGCGAGCCTGGTTTCACGACTAAAATGGGTTCCAAGCATCTAAAATTTATAACAAGTCAGGAAGGAAGAGGAATTGTGTCAGAGAATAGTGAATTCATGGCAACAATATGTTTTTAATCAAATTGCAGATTTTCCATGACACATCCCTGCATGTAGAACACAGGTGATAATGTTTGTAGGGCATGCATGATATGAACGTCGTGATTTTTCATTCCCTCGGCCTTCATGATGAACTGATAATAGCTACTTCACTTGCCGATGCGACTTCCATTAACTACTTGACTCAACCTGGGGTACGTAGAGACTGATTTCTTAATAGGACTTGACTCTTTGGAAAAGACATACCTGTACCACTTGTGCATGTTTCGACTCTGACACCCTTCCCGTTTCCAAGGGCCAACTGACCACTTACTGACTTTGACCCCACAGTGCTATGTACCTGATTTCACATGTTTGGGCGCATGGGTCACAACATGACTAAAAACCGACTCTAAATGGAAAGAAAAATGGCAGTGCTAATAGTTGGCTCCAACAGGGATGCTATCCTCCCTGTGAGGTAGCAAAGAATAGTAGACTAGGTGCTTGACCATTGGGCCTCATTTCGACTCTTTGGCACTGTAAAGAAAAAAACAAAAACACAACCTAAACCTATCGACGTAGCTTCTAAAAACTTAGCATAAACTTAGGGCCTTCACTTCGGGCTTCAATTTTCTGCTAAACTACTAACTCGACGCAAAAATAAAACAACTATTTACAATGACAAATGACTTAAACAGATTTTATTTCGTCAGATAATGCTTGAGGAACCTATCGTTTACAGGCCCCCAACCAAGGCATTCTCCATTTATCCCTTCCAGGAAATAAGCATTGTTTCTGCAATATGCGTTGATTCTGAATGGACCTGTCCAAAGGTGGTCGAACTTTCTGTGCTTCCCCTTATCTTCATTTCTCACATCCCATCTTAGCACCAGCTCCCCTACCTGAAAATCTTCCTTCTTAGAACGCTTGTCGAAAGATTTCTTCATCCTCTGCTGATGGAGCTGCGACCAATTATACACATGTTCCCTTGCCTGTTGTATGTGAATTAACTGGTTTATTCTCCTTTGCGCATCATTTGGCTCAACCTCCTGTTATTGCAACAGATTTCTGACAGGCGACCCCAGTGAAGTAGGGAATATTGCATCCACACCGTAAAATATATGAAAGGGCGACGTTGAGATAGACTTCTTGGTGGTAACCCAATCTACCCACAGTGCATAGATAAGATTTTTATGCCAGGATTTCTTATTGTCTTGCAAGAGTCTTTTGATGATTCTGGTTAGGCTCTTATTTGAGGATTCTGCTAACCTGTTTCCTTGCAAATAGTACATCGTGGAATGCCCCAGGTTTATATTGTAATCTTGACAAAAAATTTCCATCCTATTAGACTTGACTGCGACTGCATTGTCTGTTATGATCTTGACAGGACATCCGAACCTTGACAAGATGTTTGTCTCCAGGAATTGGATGATGACTGTGTCGGTAGCCTACTTTGTGGGGATTGCCTCTATCCATTTCGTGAAGTAGTCGGTGGCTGTGAGTATCCATTTGCATTGCATGGAGGATGGTAGATTTATTTCTCCTATGAAATCTAGACCCCACTGCATGAAAGGTGCTTCGATTGAGATCGACTTTAGTGGCAGGGGCTGCAACTTTCTTGTCCCGTCAAAAATATGACATTCGTGGCAGCTGGAGACCTATTTATACACGTCAGCGAAGATTGTAGGCCAGTAGTAACCTTCCTCAGGATTTTCCACAATCACCTTTGTGAAATTATTGTATGGCCCGCTTTGCACCATCTTCTAGAAAACAACGCAACAATATTCCCCAAGGGTCTTTCCAGTAGAGTGAATTGTCTAGGATGCAGAACTTAACTGCTTTAAACTTGAGAAATATGGCCTTAGTTTTACTTATGCCTAAAGGGGCCTGGATATTCTCCAACACATAGATGATGTCTGCATACCATGGTGAATCAACGAAATCCTAAGACGCCTGCACAGTTTTTTCTTCTTGAGGGCATTCTGAAAAATCAACGATGAAATTCATTCCTACAACATCGGAGTTCGACTGCACCATTAACTTTGCCAGACCCTGACCCTTGATCAATTTTGTAGGCTTGATATCAAGATCATATTTCATTATGGCTACTATCCACTCGCCTCTCCTTCCTTCCGAGTTAGGTTGTGTCAGGATATCCTTTACTGAGTTGTTGGGCACATAAGCGATGACATGGGAGTGCAATATGCAGGTCCTGAACTCTTTCAAGGCCTTCACTAAGGCGTATGCTTGTTTTTCCATAATGTCGTACCTTAGTGGAGCATTGCACAACATTCGACTAAAATAGGCTATGGGATTTTCGAAGTTCTGCTCATCTTTCTGCAACAACATGCCGACGATAGTGTGTTTTGAGGCAAATGAAAACATGATGAAATCTTTCGTAAAGTCCGGGATGGCTAGCATGGGAGCTTTAGTCAGCACCATGTTGATATCTTCAAAAGACTTCTTGGCCACTAGGCTCCACTTGATCTCGTTTCCCTTCCTGAGCATGCAGGTTATGTGCTTTATGATTTATACCAGGTTCGGGATGAATCTCCTCAAGAAGTTTACTTTTCCCAGGAAGGATTGCACTTCTTTTTTACTGTGCGGGGTGCCGATATTTAGGATTCCTTCAACCCTGTTGGGGTCTATCTTAATGCCTTCCTTGGAGATAATGTGTCCTAACAACTTCCCTTCTTCCACCCCGAAATGTGATTTCTTTGGATTTAGCGATATGATGAACTTCCTGCACTTCTGGAAAACCTTCTTCAGATGCTCGAGGTTTTGTTTGTGGAAGGCAGAGTATACAGTGATGTCGTCCAGATAAATCACAACTAAATTTTCCTTTTCATTAGAAAACACGATGTCCATTTCCCTTTGGAAAGTGGCTCCAACATTCCTTAGTCTGAAAGGCATCTTGGCATACATGAATGTTCCCCATGGAGTTGTGAAAGTCGTTTTCTCTCTATCGTTCAGGTGGACCATGATCTGATAATACCCTAAAAACCCATCTAGCATATACATCTTATGGGACCCCACCACCTTTTGCAGGATGTAGTCCATTTTAGGGAGGGGGTTAGTGATCCCTTAGAGACACTTTTTTTAATTTTCGGAAGTCTACACACAGTCTTATTTCACTGCTCTTCTTTCTTACAGGTACCAAATTTGCTACCCA
>JASDQU011403670.1:0-36726 GCA_032191745.1 Picea mariana
TGCTAAGCTGTTGCATGTATCTGAAATTCAAATTTCCAAACCTTTCATGCCATATCCTACTACTTTCATCAACATGATTAAGCAGTAAAGCAAAATCAGGTTCAATGAATTCAAAAAAGTATACAATCTAGACTGATGATTTACCTCACCGGTAGAAACCCTGGAGTGGGTTTGCATGTCGTATATGTCCACAGAATTTGGTGTGAATATGACTTTCTTTCCATTGTCAAAATTCATCATCTGATACACGGAGAGAAGGTCGATAGAAAGTTTGGGAACATGCAACACATTCTCGAAGCTTCCATTGGTGAGTTCAATCCTTCCTTTGTTGGTGACTTCGATAGAAGAGTTGTCCCCCATCAGAATAGGAGGACCTTTGCATGTATCCAAAGAAGAATATACTTCTTTTGAGGCAGCCATGTGATGTGATGCTCCTAAATCTACGATCCAAGCATTGAGAGAGGAGTTGATGGAAATCAAGGCATGGCTAGAATTTCCTTTCTTGGAATTGAGATCTTCTGGCTTCTTCTTCTTGGCACCCTCAGGGATCCGATCTCCAAGGTTGTTTTTCTGAAGTATTTGACACATAATATCTATTTTTTTTTGCATGCATGCAGATTCTGAATGGAATCCTTTGTGATAGTACGCACATTTCTCCTCTTTTCTTCCCTTTTCCCCTTTGGATCCAGAGGCATCAGTGAAGGGTTTTGTGTACTCTTCCTTCTTTGGATGTGCATGAGCTTTTCGTTTATCTTTATCTTTATATTTCTGATATTTGTGGCTGCCATCATGCACAGTGAGTGCATGCGCCCTTGGGCCTTTGATTGTTCCCATGTTGATGAGCTTGGTTTTCTCTTGTGTTAGGGATTCGATAAAGTCCTCANTCAGGACCAATCTTGGTGAGAATGGTGAGAACCATTTGTTTCTCGTCCTTCGATTTATAAACCTAACAAGCTTTGAGTTGCGAGAACAAATCCTTGAATTTTGTAAAGAATCTTGGATATTATCGAAACTTTTTGGATCCAATGTGAGCAGATCCAACTTCAGCATGTGTCCCCTCATCCCATCCTATTTTCCAAAGAGCCCTTCCAAGGTGGTCCAGGGTTCATTGGGAGTCTTACAAGAAGATATGTGAAAAAGGAGATCGAGAGAAATAAGATTGCAAATTGTTCCGAGTGCCTCATCCATGCGATTTAAGTACTTGGATTTTTCTATGGCTGATGTCGGTTCTGTATCTGTATTCAAGCTTAAGTTGTACAACACTCTGGTTCGGAGATGTATGGCTATTTTTTCCTTCCATGCAAAACAATTGTAAGGTGTAAGAGTGAATTCTTATTGGAAATCCATCTTTCTGTTGTCTTTAATCTTTTGTACCTCCAAAACATTTTGGTGTAGATTTTTCTTAGGAATCCGTCGGCTCTGATACCATGTAAATGTGTTGAACCTGCACATAATAGATCTAGCTAAACAATAATACACACATTTTCATAGAGAATTTGAGAAATAAGAAGAAGGAGAGAAAGAATGGAAGAATTTTCATTAACTGTTGTGAATAATGAATAAGTTACACATGATATACTCTGTATAACTCAATGAGTGCGCACTGGAGGAGAACCAATGCACCATAGTGGTGGTCTAGAGTGATTTGGACACACACTAGCAGTTACGGGAATGAACTACCACCTAGTCTAATCTCTCAAGCAGTTACAGGAGTGAACTTCCACCTAGTTGAGTTAACTAGTCAACTAGTCTTCAGTTAACTGACTGAACATAGAGTAGTGAGGACTTAACTCAGGGAATCAAGGGTAATGCACCAATCTGGTGATGATACCAAGGCAAAGTCGAATTAACATGGTGATGATCCCAATATTTCATGGTGACAAAACCAATGCAACATCTAAACTCAACTCAACTATTGAAATTGAAGTGTCAACTGAAAGAGAATATTCTCCACGTGGAATATTCTCCCCTAAAAGATAGGAGACTGGATAATGACTAATTATGAATAATAAACAAGGAAAAAACTTATGAAAAAGAAATCATAGGTGTGTGTGAAGTAACTCCAACAACCCTATCATCACTAACTAAATAACTCAAAACTTTAATAGTCTCTAAAGGTTATTTGTTACATTCTTCCATGAGAAATTTTCTTGAATATTATTCTCAAAATCAAAACACCCTATCATCACTAAATAAACAAGGGAAATAACTGCAAAGCAGCTAGTCCCTTCCTCATTGAACAATTCAAAGTTATTGTGACGCCAAATTTTATGCAGGATACCGATTTAGAGGATAGATGACATATATTGAAGATGTAAACAAATGACGTACATCTAGTGGGGGAGGAATTCACAATCCATCTATCAATCACTCCACATTCTGTACCTGAAAATTAGATTCCTAAATTTTAAAGTACATCTAGTGGGGGAGGAATTCACAATCCATCTATCAATCACTCCACATTCCATACCTGAAAATTAGATTCCTAAATTTTAAAGTCAATTTCAAAGGACGAGATGCACAAAAAATCTTAGATATATATTTGGACGAGATGCATTGCATTTCCTAATTTTTCATGTATAACAGATTTGGTTGAGATTAGAAACAACATCGGTGCCATATTCCATATTTTAGATAAGTTGTTCTTGTGCCCAAACGTTAACCTAGCCTGCTTCAACTTCACACTCAATGTCAATCACTCCACATTCCATACCTAAAAATTAGATTCCTAAATTTTAAAGTCAATTTCAAAGGACGAGATGCACACAAAAGCTTAGATATAGATTTGGACGAGATGCATTGCATTTCCTAATTTGTTATGTATAATAGATTTGGTTGAGATTAGAAAGAACGTCGATGTCATATTCCATATTTTAGATAAGTTGTTCCTTTTCCCAAATATTAACTTAGCCTGCTTCAACTTCATGCTCAATGTCAAATGTTTCACTTCCTCCTCCTCTTCCTATACTGTAGGAGTTGGTGTTGCTTTGGCTTATTCATTTGGAATCGTTGAGAAATCATGTTGATCACCAACTTGCTTTCTTCCCATATGAGGAAAATGACAACTCTTCTTCCTATGAATGTTAATATACGTTGGTACGCCCAAGTTGAATTCATCACATCTCAAGTTTACATGACTCTTGCAATCAATGTCAAAGCACTGATAAATGTTATGTGGCTAGCCAGACTGATGTGCAGTTTTTTCATGCAGTTGGCTCGTGTAATTTTCCACCTTATGAGCTCTGGTATAAGCTGCTGGATAAAATTCAGTAAATCCACTGCAATTGAGTGCGAATGACTAGTGCTCCATGCATACAATCCAGAAGATGTTTTGGATGACAGAATAGTCAATCATGATATCATTCTCATTTTCATTAATCACGATATAGCTAGTGATCAATGAAAATGAGAATGAGATCATGATTAATGAAAATTAGAATTTTACCTTTTAGTGAGTCAACCACACCAACAAGAGCAGGGATGGTGGTAGTACAACCAAGAGAGTTATTGGTAGAGCCAGGTGCTTCATGAAGTGGTAATGTACTCCACCAGTCTATTAACTGATCACATCTCTATGAATTTGCAGTCTTATAAGAATGATCTTGTCCTTGCAGACTCAAAGATGTAAATGCTTGAGAGAAGATGCTATTTATGTGAGTAGAAGTAATCCACAACTGAGAATAAGAAATTAGTTGGTTGTTTGTAGGGTTAAGATCAATTGGAATATTTTGCTCCTTTACTTATTTATACTTTAAATCCAATACGTCTTGAACACATGAGTGTTGATTTTCTCTAGTGGTGACTACAATAAAGGTATTATTAACTGACTATAGGTACTCTTCAGGCATGCCGTCCAACTGCTTGGTGGAGTGAATCGACGTATAATCATCATGAGCATGCGTGGACACTGAACATGTATTTCTTGTATGGTGGGATGCATATTATATTGTTTTCCGTTGTTGTCGTTGGCTTTGATGGAGGAGGAGAGCTTGTGTTTCAATTTGGGTTTCTTCTTGATGCAATAGTTACAATAATTATGGGAAACAATTTGAAACCACTCAAGTCGTAAATAGCAATCATTTCCAAAATCAATAACATGAAGAGCTAGGACACATGTGAACAAATTTCCAGTAGAGAAATCAGAGAATGGATGAGTAGAGAGGTGTAGTAATGGGAATATTGTAAACCTGTTACCGACAATGGCATGTAAGTGTATGATTAATTGCTCTCCCTGAGGTGAAATTACACTGTGTTAAAGGCCATATAGTAAGTAGTTAATCCATCTCAGCCTGTAGCTCTTTCTGCATCTTCCCAGACCTGTATACACATTCGTGAAAATATTATAAAGTTCTCTAGCGACCCGATAATTTTGTAATTTATTATTTATTTTATTTATCATAATGATATAACATTTTCAGAGAAATTAAATCGGACCTTCAGAAATTGAAGCTCAAAATAAAAATATTTTTTAGATATCATAATAACACTTGGATAAATATTGGAGATAAATGAGATAATGAAATTATTATTTTTTATTTTTATGAGAGGTATAGCCCCCATAATAAAATATATTCACGTCAAAATCTATTCATAGACATATCATGCCAACCGTCAATGAAATGAGAAATGGTGAGCATGTGGACTATCAGTTAGCTTATGCTGAGAACCTAGAGGACTCTAACTTAACACCTTATTCATTTGTCTTACACTTATCCTATTGAAGTGATTGCTTGATTCCAATTTATCATGAGATCGGTCCATTGTGCAGGAGAGTGAACAACTGGCCTCCTTTTCTTTCCATCTCCTTCTCCCTCTGCTTTGGGAGGAGTTTCTTCCAGGGTAAAAGACCAAATTACTTGTTCGATTGGGATTCTTTCTTGCACATAGACTAAACTTCATAGTTCACACACATTGTTAGAGTACAGAAAAAAAACCCTACTCTAACAAAATTATTCAATTTTTTTTCAAAATCAACACCAGATTACCAAACTTTCTATAAATAATTGCACCGAGAATAAGTGGGATCACACTTATATGTTAATAGTTAGGGTTAACCGTAGAATATGAGGGGATAATAACGAGATTCCTCCAACCCACTCTTGAGCGTTAACTCTCATTCCTTCCCTCAACTCCATTCCACCACCTTACCTTATTTTCTTCTCCTGCAATTATGCCAAAGTACATGATAAAAAATACCCTAAAAAATGTCAAACCCATCAATTTTTTTCTCTCACCACCACAAAATACAATATATTTCACCATTCCCCAGAGCATAATTGCATGTTATACATACCCAGAAGGTACTAGCGGGAAGGAAGCACTTGGCTTGAGATCACCACAAGCTTCCAGTTGATGCGACTACCCCCACACTATTTTTCGATTGATCAGTCATGGAAGATCCAATAGAAGATCCCACATAAGCAAAGGTGGTTGATCGAGAATTCACTAGGCAACAGAGAGTCTAAAGTAGTAATGTAGAGGCTAATAAGCAATAAGCGTGGAGTCCCATAGGTTTGGGAAAAACAACAAGATACATGTGCGTGATAGTGTTCAAAGAGACCTGAGTGACCGTCTTCATTACAAGTATAATCAAAATGAGAAAAAATATGCCCCTCGAGTTTGTTATGTGGATAACTATCAACGAGAAGAATGCAATATTATCATATTATCTCTAGTTAGGAGTAATAAAATGCTGGGAATCAGAGGGTCAAGAGGAAATATTGGTTTCTTAAGGTGTCAAATAGGGTCTGTGTGGAATTGTTGAGGGAAAATATGGGGCTCTACATCTTTGGCAATGCATAACTCCTAAGCTCTCGAAGCACTATGTGGGAGTCAATAATTCAGAGATTGGGGAGTTCCAATTCTATTGGCCCTACTATAATCTTGGCATGCCAAAATCATCCACAAACAGAGACAAGGGTCTCAGAAGCTAAAGATTTCAGACAAGTAGAGGACAAAGGTTGTAGAAAACCTTGAGCTTCGAATAAAACTATAGATCTAGACACTTGCATTATCTCTAGTTAGTAGCAATAAAATGTTGGGAATCAGAGGGTCAAGAGGAAATATTGGGTTTCTTAAGGTGTCAAACATGGTCTCTGTGTGGCATTGTCGAGGGAAAAGATGGGGCTCTACATCTTTGGCAATGCATAACTCCTAATCTCTTGAAGCATTATGCGGGAGTCAATAATTCAGAGAATGGGGAGCTCCAATTCCATTGGCCCTACAATAATGTTGGCCTGCCAAAATCATCCACAAACAGAGACAAGGGTCTCAGAAGCTGAAGATTTCAGACAAGTAGAGGATGAAGGCTGTAACAAACCTTGTGAATATCAATTAAAATGCGACCATTTTTTCCCAAGGAGCCTCGAATAAAACTATAGAGCTAGAAGCTACTTCTATTTTTCAAGGAACACTCATGAACTTGAGGATCTCTGCATAAAGTTCGGTGAAAGTTCCATAAGTCTATCTGTCACGCTACCCTTTCTGGAAGGTAGGTTGGATTTAGCTGGTTTGGAATGAACTGTACTACATGAGCTTCTTAGAGAGAACCACGCCCATTGATGCAGATCATCTTCCATATCACTCTGCAAATATAATATGGACATGTATGAAATTCTGAAACTTATGAATATTTGGAGATAACTTTTGTTTAAAGCTTCTTTCATATTGTGTGTGCATGAGAGAGGGTAGAAAATCTTGCATTATTGTGAAATATCCCAAGTTTTTGTGGTGCTATGTTCTAATAAGGTATATTATTAGTTCCATACAGGGAAAACGTACCATGGATAGCTCCAGCCTTGAGTTACCATGACTTGCAGTTTTGACGAAATCTAGAGCTAAAGAAGCCGTCAACAAGCTCCTCTCGAGGAACAATGACATATCCACAAAGGCAAGTCTCACTCCTTTTGTTGTTCGGCTTCAGTTTGGTATAATCCTCTTGTTCTTTTTTAGGTTTCATTGCTCTTAGCAAGAAAATTTTTTTGGTTTCATTTCCTTTTAGGTTATAATATTAACACTAGTAAGAGGAGGAGGATAATATTTTGAGGCAGTGAGGAAAAAGGAGGTGCACAGAGAATCGACTGCACAACCTCACAGATCATCTTTGCATTGTCAGTACCACCTTTACATTACCCACTCCTTAATTTTCTCTTTTTAAATATTTTTTTAAAACCTTAATTTTCTCATTTTAAATAACTTTTAAAACCTGACAAATAACTAAAAAAAAGTGGACACATACCAGGGAAATAAATTCAAATCAACATGATTTCAGGGAAATAAAGTCAAATCAACATGATTTCAACCAATGATAATTTGAACTGACAAATATAAAAAATTAAGAAAATAAAATTATTTTTATAAAAAAATGGAATAATGGGAAGCATAAAGAAACGATTAATAGGTGGTCAACTATCGTTGATCGCTGCATGAAAGCTATAGTCCCTAGCCGGAGGCAAGGACTAATAGTACATGTAAAGGGAATGAAACAAAAAACCATCCTTGACTAAATCAAGGTTCCTTTGGAAAATTCTAGTAGATGAACATGACTAGGTACCAATTTTAAACCTTCCTTAGATAATGCATGAGCCAAAGTATTCCATTCCCTATACACATAGGAGAATTTGATGTGTGAAAATAGCTTGGATTTTTCCTTGAGTTGACTTGCCAAAGCTTGTAGTGATAAATTCTACATATGAAGTTCATTGTTCAACCATTTTATATCTAGTTAAGAATCACCATAAACATGAATTTGTAAAATACATCGATCTAATGCCAACTTTATAAGAGCTATAATGGCCATCAACTCTACATAATTGTTCATGCCATAATCGACATTAGCTTTAAGTTTAATATGATGATTGTCTTTGAAGTACAACATGCCTCAAATACTTCTAATCTGATCTTGGCCTTGGAAGGCATCTTCAAAGAAGCCCCGAGGGTAAGAATTTCCAATTAATAGTTTAGCCACTTTTCTAGGAGCAGACACAGATATCTGAAAGGAACATATCTAAATAATTTGAATTCTTTCTTTTGGAACCAATATTTTAAGCATAAATCAATTGAATTATTTTTCCACAAATTTTGTGCATCCAACCAATAATTAATATCACTCCAAATCTGTTTTGCATAGGGACAATGCATAAAAAGATATTCCCCTGATTCAATACACTTCATACATAACACACATAGACTAGGACACTGCCAACCTCTTTTTATCAATTCATCAATTTCATCTTTCTATCTAGTATGGATTCTCTTTTTTTCACTCACAAAACCATTCAAAGAAACAACAAAAGCACCTTCTATCCTATCATCATGGTCAACTTGCAACCTTGTTGCCAGATATCTATGGTCTCAAGATTTACAATTTGATTGAGTGAAAACACACCATGTTCCTACAGAGGGAGGATTGGTGCTTAAGGAAGAAAAATAGAAATGCCATAGCCCATAATTATATCTTCTCCCAACCTAATTTGGGTACCATTTCCAACCTTCCAATCTAGAAAAGAACCAATTACATGGAAGACACCTACCAATGCCTTCCACTAGTTGAATAAATTTTTGATATTTTTCCTCATACTTCTGATCCAATCCATTATTGAGGTTGGTGACATATTTTTTTGAGTCATTATCCTTTTCCATAAATTGTTTTTGGATATTAGGTTTTAGGGACTTTTTATAGCTAGCGATTTACCAAAATGATGAATGTTCTTTAATCTCGAGCCACCATCTTCTTTAAGCTTTTCTATAGGTTTCACTTTGTGAAATGATATCCCACATTTTCCTTCTTCCCTCTCCACAAGCAATCAAAACACAACCTCTTTATTCTCTCTATATTTCCTTTATGGATATTTATTAGAGTAAACTATTATATGATAACCACCTCAAATATAGACTTAACTACGGTTAGTTTTCAACCTCTTGAGAGCCACCTATTACACTGCAATGAAATTCTCTTTTCAATCTTATTGAGTAACCAAGTCCAATCATTTTCTCCATAGCCATTTGGATTGAAAGTAAACCCTAGGTATTTCATTCCATCATGTGACTATGTATCTTTGAATGGGAATAGATCTTGTAAGAGTTGAACATTCTCCTCACTCAAAGCATTAAATTAAATAGAATAATTCACAAATTTTATCATCATACTTGTGGCCTTGCAATAAAGTTGCAAGACCTCCTGAAGTTTCTACCTTCTACCTTTTAATCATTTAAAAAAATAATTACATCATCCACAAAAGTATATGGGTGAGTAATTCATTGCCTCCCACTTGAACCCCTATAACTGATCTACCTCTTGTTGCTTCCATGATAGACATGGTTAATCCTTTTTCCACCAACAATAATAAATAGGGGGATAAGGGACAACCTTATTTCAACCCTCTTGAAATTCTAAACAAAGGTGATGCAACCCCATTCATAAGAACACCAAATGAAATAGATGTCACACTTTCCATAATCCAATTCACTACGGGAAGACAAAACCCCAAATGCATCAACAACATCCATAGATATAGCCCATAAGTCCAACCATGAGCTTTGGATAAGTCTAGTTTAACCAACATAGATAGATTTTGATTGATTATGATAGGATGCAATCCCTCTTGAGTAGATTATATGGCCTCATGGATCTACCTACCTTTCAAAAAATTTAATTTTCCTAATGAGATTACCTTGGAGAGAACCTTTTATAATCTCACAGTAAAAAATGTTGAAATAGTTTATAGGAGTAGTTGCACAAATCAATAAGCCTAAATTCATCATATGGATTGGGATTATTTGTTTTGGGTACTCGAGTAATCAATGAAGTATTGAAAAACCCCAATACCTTACTTTAAATTCTGTCTTCTTTGACGAACCTAAGCATGTTAGTACCAAATGAGTCAAAAAACCCTAAAAGAAATTCAATGGTCTAGCCATCTAGGTTGAGTCTTTAATATTTTTGAAATGATGTTAAAACCATCATCATCTCATCTTTTGTTATTTTTGCATAAATATCCTATTTTTCCTTTGTGACTAATTATTGAAAGAATGAAGCCACTTTTACATTTTATGTAATTTTATCAATAGAACTAAAATGTTGAACACTTAAATATTCTACGTCCTTGTAGATTTTGATAAACTCATGTTCATCAATTTTTTATTTACCATATGGTATTGTTGTTTTTCCTATAGAGTGAAAACATATGAAAAAATTGAATATTCTCATATCCCAATTCCAACCACGTAGCCCTCCTCTTCATTCTCCAATTTGTTTCTTGTTCATGCAACCAAAATTTCTTTCTAGATTTAAGTTCTTTGGCTTTGAATAATTCCTCATTACTTAAAAAAAAAAACCTCTTACACTGTCATTATACAAAATTTTATTCTCTTACATTGTCATTATACAAAATTTTATTTTCTTCCTCTGTTTCTTCGAGTAATCTCTCTTTGACCTTGAATTTCTCCATATTCCATGCTATCACTTTATCTTTGATATACTTTAAAGCGTCAACAAACTATTCACTAGCACCTTGTGACGATGATTCTTCATAGTGTTTCCAATTGGATTTTAAAAGATTAAGAAAAGTTTCCTTTTCAATTTGAAAGGAGAAGATTCCTTATCATTCTTGTGTTCCAATTTGATAAAAATAGGACTATGGTCTAAAATACCTTCATCTACTATCCATGATCTATATCTATCTACCTTTTGTATGTGAAACAAGAAATTTGTCAAGGAATTTTGAAATCCTATCGGATCCATAATGGTTATTCCTCCAGGTTGGCCTTTTTAAGATTGATTCAACATTAACCAACCCTACCCTCTCAATTTCACGTGTAAAGTAATCTACTAGTCTTTCAACCGTGGCAACTACACCCCATACTTCTCTTCTATTTGTAGTGAAATTCAAATCACCCCCAATTACTAATTTTCATCCCCCACAATAGGAAAATAAAATATTCTGTCCCAAAAAGGTTGCTTTCCTTTATATGGCTCATACACATCTAACATAGTGATGGGCATTTATGAGCTTTATTGTGAAAATATGTGCACACACAAAAATCTAGCAAATGAATTTGTTAACATATGTTTGGTCTTTAAGTTGTAATTATCCCACCTAATACACTTTTTGAATCAATAGAAGCAATATCCCAATCTTTCAAGTAATTCTTAAGTCCATTAGTCAATACATACCCCTCCCCATAATTTCCTGAAGAAGTAATATGTCTATTTTTATTATTATTTTAAAGTCTATTTTATTTATTTATTTTAAATTTCCCCTAGTTTCGACAAGGATAGTCTTTTGGCTTGATTTCCCAATCCCTTAATGTTTAGAGAACAAATGATCATCTTAAACCACACTTAAGGGTCCCTTGTTGGATTTTGATGAATAACTTCTCATTAAAATGATTTAGAAATGGTTTTATTCCCACTATGCTAGGGATTATCTCCTTTAATAGATTGATCCCACCTAAACCCTCTTGAGATTTAGATATAAAATCATATCGATTTAATCCTTTTGTCTCTTCAATCTTTGTTTCTCGACGTAAGTCTTAATGCCTTAGCCCCTAGTTTCTATTCAAAGGATGAGGTATGGATGAGGTTTTTGTGGTTAAATTTTCACACCTCCCCTTGGATGATGTAGAATGATATGTTTGGAATCCACCCCCCCTATTTTCTCCTTACCTTGACAATTGGGATTTTCCACCACCTTTGCTGGAGGTGGCCAATTTTCATGTGATAAACTATTTGTGCTACTAAGAATTTTCCCACTAAGATTTAAATACTTACCATTTGAAACAAGATATATTATAACCCACTTAGTTTGAGAAAGTTCCTCTTCAACCTTTGACACATACACTACTAGACAAGTATCAATATAGTCTTTCGTCTGTGCATTTGATAGAGAGCCTTTTTCAGGGTTAGATTGAGCAACCTTGACAGTGATAATTTCCTTACCTTGAGGTTCATGTACCTTAAACATGTCTTGTGACCCCGTATTTTTTCCAACCTCATTACTAATATCCAAATCCATAGACACTAATTTTTTTTCCTTCAATCCCCTCATCCTTCTTACCCACTTAAACTAGATTGCGAGTCATATTTGTCCTAGATTTCTTTTTCCAAACTCGACAAAAATACTACACATAATTGGAAACAAGGTAGCCATAAACATGACATATAACACATATAATGGGGGTAATAGTATAATCTATAACTTGATAATGAACCACCTCACTTGCAACTATGTCAAGGCTTTTTGCCAACCTCGATTTGATGTCAATATCAACCAACAATTTTTCCACAGATGGGTGGACATTGGCTTTGTAAGAGGGATCCATCATTATGTTTTTTTCAAACATATTACCCAATTCCCTTATAAATTCATCCAATTACAACTTAATCGGTAATCCCTAAATTTTAACCCAAATGGGTATTTTATTTTTGACTTTAGAATGATGATTAAAACATGGATGTTGTCATTTTAGGGACGAATATGTGTTTCTTGAAAACCATTTCCCAAGGATAATAGTATCAACATCATTCTAAGAATGAAAATTAAAGCTTATCCATCCAATGTATATGACATTTTAGGATGGATTGTAACCCAATATCGAACATCATTGTGCTTGGAGCCAAGTGTTTAGGGTTTCCACTCCTATATACCTCCCTAGAAATTCATTAACTAAAGATTTCCTTACGAAACCCATAATTTGTTGCACCTTCACATCCTCCCCCACCACCATCATAGTACCCTCTACTTTTTTTAAAACAATCCTCTTCATCATTTTGTAGTTAACCCACCTTCATCCATGCCTTCATTTACAAGCCCCCTTTTCCCTTCTAGATGGTAGTGTCCTTTAGATTTGTCTCCAGTGAATTTTGGTTCACATACAACCTTTTTTGTATGAAATAGGGTATTATAGGTCCATAATTCCATTGGATCAACACAATATTGAAAAATTTAACCCTTAACCTTATCCCCAATACCCTTACTCAATAGAACTTTAAAAACCGGTCCCTTATTAATTTCACCATAATGCCTGTGACCATTGGAGTTTGAGCCACCAATGGATTATTGTCCTTCTCTGGCATGACTATACTTAACATATGTTTCATTTTTAGAGATCATTTTTTCTTAAAATTTCCTTCTGTATGATTCCCTTTGACCCACATATTTTGCATAAACCAAAGTTTGTAAATATTTCACCACAAAACCTCCCACATCCCCATTATCACCATAGCCATGAGAGGATTCATGAGCCTTCCCAATAGAATTTGACCCCCATTACTTGAAGATATTAGTCCATTCTATAGGATCCTCGGAGCAGTCCATCAATTGGACACCATCATCATCCATTGTGAACCATTTCCATTTTTGTCTAGGGTTCAACTCCCTTTCCTTCCCTTTCTACATCCCCTCTTAATCTTTATATCATTATTATTACATATATTTAAATAAACATATATTATTATTATTATTATTTTAAACCGAAATTGATGATATTTTTATATAAATGAAAAAATGATGTAGCATAGCTAAATGCCATAAGTACATAGTTCTTAAATATGTAGTGAGATTGAACATTATAGCTCCTTTTCCAAAATTTCTAGCTTACAAAAGACTTCTAACAAAGGTTCCCAAAATTTTTCAGTTGAATAGATCCTATAAAAACTACCTAGCATCAAAAAAACTTTGAAATACCTTATTTAACTAAAATATGTTTTAGTTGGAAACCTCTTCCATTCCTTGTGTGTAGTGCTCTAGTTCTAGATCACATATTTCCATAGCTTCAATAAGATACTAGATAATGTTTCCTTCCTTGATTTCTCCATGCTTTGTACTGCACAAATTCATGTGGTTGGAAGCACTTGAAATTCCATTTTGACTTAGCTATGTGTTCATGAGAGAGGCACATTCTTCTTCCAATTGTAATACCCTCTGGTTCAAGTGATATAGAATCTCCATAATGGATGTATTCTATAAGATTAATTGATTTTCATGTTCCTATATTTTCACTATGATTGTGCGAAGAGTGTCCCTATTATCCTTGATCAATTACTCATGCACCTATATAACTCTCTTAATCTCCTAAAATTCCATGATTGTCTCAAGGAGAACACACAAACTAAAAAATGATAGTACTAACCAGACAAAAAAGATGAGTTGAATTATACCAAAATTTTCCTCTGCAAATTCATGATTCCCAATCCAAAGGGAGCCTAAGATAGAGTAGTGTTCACCTAGGAATAGAGAGAAAAATGTTTCCAATAGGAGTCCTATAAACCAAAAAAATGATCTTTAAAAATTCTAGAGTAACTTGGAACCACAAAAAAATAGAAGGACAACAAGCAGAGCTAACCAAGACTGAAAACAAACCAAGATACAAAGGGAAAATAAAAAGGAAAATATCCAACCTAAAAACAAATTCTATCCTTAGAGAGGGAGTGGAACAAACACTAAAAATCACTTAAGAGAATTTCTCGTTTCCCCTAAAATTTTTCCATTTGAAAGAAATTATCCCACTTGCACAAAATGATATTCCTCTTTGGCATTCAATTACACACAAATTATATAGCTTGAGCATGCACGAATGAATGGAGGTTCTCCTCGCATAAATGAAGGACATTGGAAATGGGACAACCTCGTGTTGGACACATGGATTCATAAAATGATTGTACTAAATGAAGAGTGTATTTATATTATAAGATATATCTTGGAAAATTATTGAGTCATTGATCCTTAACACCCCTATTTTTCCTTTGTGGCCTCATTGACCAATTGATTAGATTCCATATTTTGTTCTCTCAAAACCTAGAGGAACTTGATTTTATGAAATTGGGTCACCTCTTGCTCTATTCTTAATAGGATCAAGGTAAGCTTAAGGTTGTTCAACCTTGTGGATTTATGCATTTCTTGAATTATGACTAATGAATCTTCAATCAAAATAATGGATAAAATTTGACAAGCTCTAGCCAATTTCAGATCTTGGAGGAGGGCATAAACCTTTGTTGGTTATTTGTGTAGACTCTAATAATATATGTGTATTGTAGTTCCTTTTTTCCCTCAGGATATTGAAGGATCACCCCCGCACCTACCACTCCTGGATTTCCTTTTGAGGTGCCACACAAGAATAAAATATATGATTGTTGAGCGGATTTTCAAAGATTAAAGTATTTCTCAAGTAGTCAAAGTTGATAGATTGATATGTGAATTTTCCTATTTTTTGAGCTGTGAAAATTTTCAATAGGAATGTGAAATTGCTGAAACCATAACTCCTCATTTGGCTCTAGAATATAGTCTTCCCGAGACCCCTTACTCCTAGCTAAAAAGTGATGTGCCAACATGTTTATTTATTTTATTGCTATGTATCTTGGGCTGAACTATTCATGCTTGAATACAACTTTGTTGCGAGAAAGCCATATCTTCCAACTAATGAATTTAGGAACGACTTCCTAAAATATTTTAAATATACTATTTTTTTTTCGTATTTCCCCTATAACAATGTTTCCAGTGCGTGAACATCCTTTTCCATGATGAAGGAATTCTCAGTCTATGTTGGATATCCTGGAAAGTTGCTTCCCACACTTGTTTGGTAAATTCATATTCAAAGAAAAAATGTTTAATAGTTTCAGACTATAATAATTATAATGCACTTCGAGAGGGACTGTGGATTCCACACTTATCTAAATTCTCAGAATTTAAAACTTTCCCCTGCACCAGTTGCTAGAAAAAGAAATTGACTTTGGGTAGTCCATCAAGATTCCAAACAAAACTCCATATGGTAGACTTATGGAATCAGAAAGATGAATTTAATTGACACCAATATCCATCCTCGACTTTCCTTGAGGAAAGAGTTTATAGGAGCACACATTGGAGGGATTTTATGAGGGAGGAAACTAGTGGCTAAAGGAGCACTGGAGGATCTCTAATATCTCATCCTACCCATTGTATGGATCTCGAATACCATTTGAATATATCATGCAAATAATGCAAATTCTGAGCATCATCCATTCTTTTAAAGGCATAAGAGTCAAATTCTTTTCCAACAATGGTTTTTGAATTATAACGTCCTGCCAAATAAAGATGGGTTTATCCTTACCTAGGATCCAGGTGATATTGGCTTGAATAATTAGAGGATTTTTCTTGATGATCTTCCAAATTATGGATCCTTTATGATTACTTAATGGTATATCAAGACATATAAACCTTTTCTCCAAAGAAATATTTTTTACATAAGATCATTTTCCACTAGTCTTCTTCTTCCGTGATCAACCTCCATATGACCTTAACCCCCATTGCTAGTTTCATTATTGACGAGTACTTGATCCCTAAAATTTCATGTTCCTTATAATCCCTTACATATTTCTATTTGACTAAATGGAACTTTTTGATGTTGGTCTTTCCTCCTTGTCAAAGGAATTTCCTGATTTCTTGAGTCATATGAAGATAGATGCCCATTGGGGCCAATATTGTTGAGTATTGGAAGATACAACAAACTAAAAGGACACATTTTAATAGCACTATTATTCCAAATGGGTTCATCCATTAAGTTCTGTTGGACAGAGTGGTACGATATTGTCATTGATGTCAACATGGTGCAAAAGAATTTAGTATAAACCTCAATCTCAGAAGGAAGGAAATTAATCAAAGATCATAAGGGAGAGTGCATTGCATAAATGCTATCGGGATTGAAATACCCAAGGTAGAACTCCAAAAGAATCGAGGAAGAATCATGTCCATTGATATAGTTCTCAGGAAAATCTTGTTGAAATATTGTAATTGCAAAGAGTATTCTATTGATTTATTGAGTCATTATTCATTAGATCAATCCCCTTTTGTGGATTGATCATGTCAGGCATTGTAATTGACCAAATCCCCTTTTGCGGATTGGTCAAACCCTAATTGTATTATGCAAATTAATAAGTCGCTCCCCGGGCCTAATTAAAGTGGTTTTAACCACTAAGAAGACAAGTCGGCCCTGCCCAATGAAGACACACCTTTCCAACACCTTCCATCCAGTATAAATAAAGGAAGCCAATGCCTCATTATCTCACTCACCCATTCACTCATCAAGTGTGCAATTTTGGTAGGTGCAGTTGGGAGAAGAAGGAAGAGAGAGGCGCATTGCTCAGTGTTGGATATTCTCTAGTGTTTTGGTTTATTGTCTTGACATTGTATTGGCTATCTATGTTAAGGAATTTTTTGTTGCGTTTTCTCCCCCATGAGGGTTTCCGAGGATAAATGTTGTGTATCTTGTGATTGTGTTTCTCTCAGTGATCCTACATATGCTATTGTTATCTAGTAAATTGAAAAGAAACCTAATAATAGCTCAAAACTTAACATGGTTTCAGAGCTAAACTGAAGCGAGCATCTTTTATTGGATAAAGAAAAACATTGTTGTTGTCGTACAAGAAAAGTAGGGATTTTTGTTGGAGAGGAAGTTTTGCCTAAAAACCATCTAGAAAAGTGCACCCTACCCTAGTGAATATTTTGGTAGCTTGAGCACACCTTTTCAGTGGACAAATCCTCTAGAAAGTCAAACCCTATTTTTTGACTGGTACTAGAAAACCAAAAAACCAGAAGTACCAGAAAACCAAAAAACCAGAAGTACTAGAAAAACCAGGAAACCAGAACCAGTACCAGAAGTACCAGTCCAGATTTTCACAAGCTCAGTTTTAAGGGGTAAAATTTGGATTTTCAGAAATCTAACTGCACCAGCTTACTCGCCTCAGCTCAATGCATCTAGCCCTTGGATCATAATTTCAAAATTTGAAGTTTGAAAAATTAGGGTTTTCTCATAAAACCCTAAGTTACAGTTAAAGTACCATTTGTAGTATAAGTTGCAGTTGCAGTTTCAGAATCGGTTTTTATATCAATTACAGTTGCAGTGTTAGTTGAAGTATCAACGACAATACCAGTTGCAGTCACTCTTGAAGTTTTAAAGGGTTGGTAATTATTACCGCTGCTACCAGATGGTGCCACCACTATCAGAGGTATGTACTCACATATGTTTAAACTATTAAGATTTAAAGGGTGTCTGCAGGAGAAGGGATCTCTTGCAATAGATCCATAAGGATATTAGATCCAACACATTTAGAGGAATAATGCAAACCATGTTTGATTATTATGATATGCATCTATTTGTTATGACATTATTTTTATCTAGGTTGCATGTTGAAGCTATGACCATCAAACTAACCTTTGGTCAAAATTAAAGTCAAGGTATTAGATTGATTAAAGTTGAGATCATAGAGTTTATTCTCTAACCCAACCTTCTTTCAAGATACCATATTGTCTTATTACAGAAGACAGGTTGAAGAAAGCACTCGT
Organism: Picea mariana; assembly: GCA_032191745.1. Classification (NCBI taxonomy): domain Eukaryota; kingdom Viridiplantae; phylum Streptophyta; class Pinopsida; order Pinales; family Pinaceae; genus Picea; species Picea mariana. Next base: position 18,315 of record JASDQU011403670.1, read on the forward strand.
CATCTTGAGTGAAGGAGACTTGGAAGAAAAGCAACAAACTCATTCCCGAGGACAAGGCTCCAAGTTCCAGGTTTGACTAATTAAGTTGATAAGATTCAAAGTTGCACATGACAAGTTGATAACTACCCATTTACAAGTAAACACTATAGTTGAGGTAGCAGTCTTTGAAAAGTATTATACTTGGTAGCATGTGAGCATATTGAGATAAGTGCTTAATGTAATCATTTACTAGATACAACTAAACATCTCCTCTAGGAGAAACTTCTTGTGTTGGTTCCAGGTTACCATGGATGAATGTTTGATCACAACACTAGCAGAGTGTTGATCTCATTTCATATTGTATTTATTATTTTTGATCTTTGCTTCAGACAAGTCACAAGTGAAATCTCTAAAGGAGCTACTGTGACGATTATTCATGCTATTGTTTTATTTACTATTATCAAAAGAGTATTATTCTTTCTTGTTGTTTTGTTGACCTTGTTTCAGGTCATAGGTGATAACCCTGAGCAAGCTATAGTGAAGGTTGCAGAAGGAAACATATTAGATGAGACATGAATCGGACTATGTACATAACCATATACATTCATGTACCAAAGAAGATGAAGAAGAAGCTATATTTTGAAATCCAGAGTATCTCATATGGATATTGATTGTAAGGAGCAAAAAGCTCCAAAGATGATCGAACATTAGAACAAGAAATCAGAGTATACTTGTTCAAGGATAATAAAGCCACCTTGACAAAAAGAAGAATTCACCTGAAGTCTGACTCAACTTTTCATATTTAGACTTGGTATTCAACACCAAGTATACCCCATAAGAGATGATGGAGTCCTTGTAGACTCAAAGGAAATCGAGATTAAGCCTGATCTCAAAGAGGATCAGATGAAGAGACAACTTCCAAGACTAGGAGACATATGCCATGAGAAGAGTAGATCATAGATTCAAAAACTTCTAGGAGATATGAAATCTCTTGGGAAGATTCCCTTGTTTCAGTGATAGAGAAGGAAGCCAATCATAAAGACTAGAATATGGATTTTTCCATGAGACTAGAAGAGAAGTCAGTATTAACTTCCAAGATTGATCTACTAGATCAAGCATGTTACAGATGTACAAATTATGATGTGTGTCCATAGGATTCTCCCAACAAGAGGGAGAATACTATGACAAGACACTTACTCCAGTAAATTGAAGAAATAGTTCCAGCATTCATGAAGACAACCAAAACAACCATGATTCATATATAGTATGAGATGCAAGGGGAGAAATCCCCATATTTAAAATTGAGTGGCATTCAGTGCAGTACATTAGTTGGGTCATGGAGACATGACTACAATAAAAGATAGAGTTACCTATATGAAAGAAGAAGCGCTACATTCAATATCAGTTATTGAGCCACTCTTAGTTTCAGATGAAGTTGTTTCCATGATGGAGTAGAGGAGTTACTCTCTGATTTCAACAACCATAGTGAGAATGGAGCAACCATACTCATCTTCAGAGCAGTTGCAGGTGCAGAGTCCTAGTTCCAGAAGGAATAGTTGCAAAAAGAGCAGAGGACATACTCTCAGGCAGTGAGACAGATAATGCTTTGCAGAGAGAACATAGAGCTAGCACATGATTGTGCAGATTGAGTTGCAACTGAGCAAGTGTACCAGATTGGTACAATGTAATGATAAAATTTGGTTTGAAGTTGAAGATATAAAGTCTCAGGTCTGCAGGTTGAAGAAGGCTCTATATAGGTTGAAGCAAGCTCCTAGAGCTTAATATGGCAGAATTGACAGTTTCCTAATGAGCTTGGGATTTACCAAGAGTAAATATGATTCTAACCTTTACCTCAAGGTTATGAATGATGAGCCAGTGATGTTGCTACTATACGTAGATGATGTATTCTTGACAAGATGAAGAAAAGCTCATCATAGATTGCAGAAGAAGCTCGATACAAAGTTTGATGAAAGACCTAATGCATTATTACTTACGTCTCGAAGTTTGGTAGAGCCCAGAGAAGATCTTCCTTAACCAAGGGAAGTATGCAGTTGAAATACTAAAGAGGTTTGATATGTTGGAGTGTGAATCCATGAACACACCCATGGAAATAATGTTGAATCTCCTGGTCGATACAACATCAAAATTGGTTGGTGCTACTCTGTACATGCAAATTATTGGTTCGATAATGTATCTGACGAATACTAGGACAAATATATGTTTTTCCTTGAGTAAGTAACTGGTATAACCTAGATGTGTTCACCTTGATGATGGAAAACATGTGATGAGATACCTTAAAGGTACATTGGATTTTGGTCTCTGTTATACTAGAGATCATGAATTTAGACTGAGTGGTTATATTGATTCAGATTGGGCTAGTGTGTCTCTGACAGAAAGAGCACCTCAGGATGTTGTTTTAGTCTAGGGTCAGCCATTATATCATGGAAGAGTAGGAAGCAATCAAGTATTTCTCTTAGCACATCAGAAGCATAATATATTGTAGCATGTTCCGCCAGTGGTGAAGCCATATGGTTTCAGATGTTTTGATAGATCCATTTGATCTGGAGATGGAAGCCACCGTGACCCTATGTGATAACCATAGTTATATAAATATGATGTGTTCCATGATGAGTTGAAGCACATAGAGATCCAGTATCACTTCATTCGTGATATGGTGCAGAGAGGATCCATAAATCTCCATTATGTTGGCATGAGTGAACATGTTGTTGATGTGTTGACCAAGCCTTTGTCTCATGTAAATTTTAAGCACATTCTAGACAAGATTGGTGTATTCCGAAAGGACCTCCCTCGAAAGGGGGAGTAGTGTTGTGATGCTAGCCTAGTGCTGAAGATTTCCAGCTTCGTGCTGATGTTGTTGAGATGCTAGCCTAGTGTTGAAGATTTCCAGCTTTGTGCTGATGTTGTTGAGATGACAGCCTCGTGCTAAATATTTCTAGCCTCGTGTTGATGTCAATGAGATGCCATATTCGTGCTGAAGATTTCCAGCTTAATGCTGATGTTGATGAGATGCCAACTTCATGCTGAATATTTCCAGCTTAGTGCTAATGTTGATGATGCTCCAACCTTCATGTTGTGATGTTGTTTTTGTTGTAGTTTTATCAACCTCACGCTGTTATTGATGATGATGATGTATTATTGTTATACTAATTCATGTTGATGCAGATGATAATGATTCCATTCCATCTCTTTGTTGTGGATGATTATATTAATGATGAGAAAAACTTCTGATGATTTATAGATATGCCAGTCAGTGTTCCAGATGTTGTTGATGTCGCTATCCTCTCTCTCTCTCGATGATGTTGTAGAATACCATTATTGTTAAGGGGGAGTGTTGAAATATTGTAACTGCAAAGAGTATTCTATTTATTTATTGAGTCATTATTCATTAGATCAATCCCCTTTTGTGGATTGATCATGTCAGGCATTGTAATTGACCAAATCCCCTTTTGCATATTGGTCGAACCCTAATTGTATTATGCAAATTAAGAAGTCGCCCCCCAGGCCCAATTAAAGTGGTTTTAACCACTAAGAACACAAGTCGACCCTGCCCAGTGAAGACACACCTTTCCAACACCTGCTAGCCAGTATAAATAAAGGAAGCCAATGCCTCATTATCTCACTCAATCATTTTCTCATCAAGTGCACAAGTTTGGTAGCTGTAGTTGGGAGAAGAAGGAAGAGAGAGGCACATTGCTCAGTGTTGGATATTCTCTAGTGTTTTGGTTTATTGTCTTGGCATTGCATTGATTATCTATATTAAGGAAGTTTTTGTTGGGTTTTCTCCCCCATTAGGGTTTCCTGGGATAAATTTTGTGTATCTTGTGATTGTGTTTCTCTCAGTGATCCTACCTATGCTATTGTTATCTAGTAAATTGAAAAGAAACCTAATAATATCTCAAAACTTAACAAATCTTGGGCCATCAGATTGCACAAAATCCAGCGCCTACACAAAAGAATCTTGTGTGAATGATTGTAGAATTCTAATCGTCCATTCAAATTTCAGGAGTAATCACAACTATCAGATCAGTTAGAATCACTGATCAAAGACAAGTTGAAGGATAGCGTAAGTTTCTGGACATTGGAGATAAGGCAGAAGAACGAACTCACAAAGTCATGAAATATTTCTAGCCGTTAGATCAAGGAGGGACTTCAGATGAATTCTCGACCATCTGATCGATTTTAGTGGAAGGAAAATGTAAGACACAAATATCTCGAAGTCTCAAATTAAACGAAATACCGTCAACCATTGATCTAGAGTGAAAATATTGGAACCATAAGATCACAGTAAAGGAAAGGAGACGGTCAACTCTGGTGTTGAACACTCTGGCGAAAAGAAGCCAAGAATAAGTAATTTTACTTGAAGGCCAAAGCCCCAAAGTAATGAATTGTCGTTAATCGTTGATCTAGAGTGAAATATTGGAGCCGTCAGATCACAATAACAGAAAGGAGACAGTCAAATCCGGCGCTGACCACTTCGGCGAAAAGGGGTCTAAAACATGTAAGTTCACCCGAAGGTCGGAGCCCTGAATTCCTAAAGTGAATGAGGGCCATCAGATCTGGGAAATGCATGGTGGCTGTTGGATGAGGATAGGTGGTTCCAATGGTGCTCAACATCGGCGTTGACCACTTCGATGAAAAGGGGTCTAAAACATGCAAGTTCACCCGAAGGTCGGAGCCCCAAAGTCCCGAAGTGAATGAGGGTTGTTGGGTAGAGAATTCATGTGAAAACTAGATCGTCCGATATATGATCCAAAGGGGAAATACATATGACACTTCAGGAGATCCACGATATCAAGACCACGTGAGCAAGGACACGTGGTGCAATCAGATGGTGACAAGTGTCAAGGTCCAGTTGGCAATTTAGGTATACATAAGTCATGAATCTAGGTGACACGTGGTAACCACTCAACCCGTGCCATATCAATAGTGACATCAACAAGATACATCACTCTGGAAGTATGTCTTTTCGGGATATCCAATTTCTCCTACTGGAGCAACTACCCAAAGTGCCGAAGTGAATGAGAACCGTTCATCTCAACATGCAGTTAAAACATGACCGTTGATATTGATGAGTGATTAAACACATATTTGATTTAACGCCTAGTCACCTCCTGTGTTCGTATGAAATAGAAGTCCCAATGTAAACAAGAATCATCCGCTCAACTGCAGAATAAGTCCTGACCATCGATTTGTTTGAAAGCCTCTGGATAAGCCTGGATTGTCCATCTAACAAAAGATTGAATATTGATTGTTTAATCTACTAGTGAATACAATATACAGACTTCGACAAAATTTACTCCAGGAGGATTGAATGATTGCAAGGGTTGGAAGTCCCGAAGGATGAAGTACCGAAGAAACTAGTTCCATCCCATGGTCACATAAAGGAAAGATAAAGCACATGTGGCTTAACTCTGTTTCCTGTAGGAAACCCGAGAAGAAAACAATTACTATAATCAATAGAGGCTAAGAAGATTGTTCACCATTGCGGCCAAAAAGATAAAGAAGCATGTCTACCAGTACCACCTGAGAATTTGGTTAAAAAGATATTAAAGAAAAACCAAAGGAATTTGATTAATAAAGGAAGAAATTAATTTTTGTTAATGAAAGGGTATAATGGTTCATTTTCAAAAGACACAATGGTTCAAATTCACACCAATTGGAAGACTATATAAACGAGAAAGAATGGTGAAAAGAATGTGTCTCTATAGTCCAAATCAAGATCAAAAGCATAAGCATAGTCCAAGAAGAAAAAATGATGATACTGATGTAGTGAGGGTGGACGGGAGGAGCACAAAAGGATTAATATCCTTTACTAAAGTGTAAAAACATGAAGTTGGTGCTTCCTAGGGTTGGAGACCTAAAATTAGGGAGTTGGTGCTTCCTAGGGTTGGAGCCCTAAAAACAAGGAGTTGGTGCTTCCTAGGGTTGGAGCACTAAAAACAGGGAGTTGGTGCTTCCTAGGGTTTGTGCCCTAAAAAAAAGGGAGTTGTTGCTTCCTAGGGTTGGTGCCCTAAAGAAGGGGATTTGTGTCTCCAAAATTTGGTGCTCTAAATAGGATTGGTGTCCTTCACAATCTCAGATTATTTATAAACCTTGTAATTTCTGTTAATTATATTTATAATTGATTTTAAATAGAATTCCATTGTTGATATATTGTGGTGATTTATAAAATAAAATTACTAATTGTTTAAAAAGGTAATACTGATTCACCCCCAAGTATTCCAACAAGATCCCCATTGATTAAATTTGGATTTTGTTTTCTTTGTCACACTTTTCCAAACTTGGGATGTAGGATTTGACATACTGATTGGCATCCCCAAGTACTTGAATGAGGACCAAGATTCTTGATGAGAAAACATTAAAATCCTTGTGATAGCTTGAAGCTAACTTTTGTTGACATTCAATTTGTGTATTTGTGTCTTGTTATAATTGATTTCCCCCCTGAGGATTTGATAAAGGTATCCAACACTGTTTTGAACCTAGCTTCTATAATTGAAAGTGCTCCTTCAATACGAAGAGTGTCATTAGTGAATTGAGAGTGGTTGATGATTTTCACCCCTTAACAATATTTATCCCTAACAAATTTCCATTTCTCCTTTCTGCTTCCAATTTCTTGCGAAGATATTTATCCATAATGATGTAAAGAATAGGGGAGAGGGGGAAGCCCTAGCACAAACCCCTGCTACCTTTGAAGAAATCAAATGGATTTCCATTAACAAGAGGGACTATCCAAGAATTGAAAATGCATGTTGAGATCCATCGAATGAAAGGAGAGAATAATCTAAATTTGTAAATAACATAAAAGAGAAAATAACATCTCACTCTATAAAGAGCATTAGCCATATCTAGTTTTATAATCATAACTCATTCTTTGTTTTCCCAACTTGAGTGGATGACCTGCTTAACTAGGATTACATTATCCACAATGTGCCTTTTTTGCATGAATCTACTTTGATTTTTCTGAAACAAACTTAGAGCAAATAATTTTTAGTCTATTTGAAATTAAATTGGTCAACATTTTATAGGAGGCAATACCTAAGGAAATGGGGTGTAATTGAGAAAAGGAAGAAGGATTGACTTCCTTTGGAATAAAAGTGAGAAAATATGAGTTAGTGTTTCCACCAACTCTGCAGTGCTTTTCTATGTACTAAAGCATCCTCTTGAGGTTAGTTTTGATGATATTACAACAAACTCTAAAAAAATGAATTAAGAATCCATCCATACCTAGAGGTTTATCCATCTCTAAGCTCCATATTGTTGCATGGATTTCTTCCTCGCTAATTTCCTTTGTTAGATTTGCATTTTCCTCTTGTTAGATCAAAAGTGGAATATTTTCAAGCATTTCTTCTATTATACTTGTATCAAACGCCTTAGATTATGTGTAAAGTTCTTCAAAATGGGCCCTTTTGGCTTCTCTAATCGCTATAAAATATCTAAGGGTGGTGCCATCTTCTAGACTGATTTCTTTAACATTATTCTAGAAGAGCCTTGCTTTGGCTTGCTTATGGAAGAATGGTGTATTTATGTTCCCTACTTTGAGCCATAAAATTATGGATTTCAACCTCCATGTCATCTCCTCTTTCCTAATAAATTATTAATATTTATGATAAACAAGAGATTCCTCATTAATCAAAGCACAAATGATGTCTTCATTTTCCGTTTTCTCATTTACGTTTTCCATCTGCTATTTCAAATCTACTTTGTATTGTTCCAATAATGGTTGATTGTTATTGGCCCATTATTTGAGTGCTAGTTTGACCACTTGTTGATAGTTGGAAAAATTCATACTACCAACAATGTGGGAGGATCGCCCGATGGAATATCCCAATTATATCTGCTCTCATTTGGGATAGTGATCTCCATTGATGTGTGGGCCCGATTGCCACCTAAAATGGGATAATCAATTTAGTATCGATCTATTTAGACAAATTCGTCTAATTGCATGTATTTCTAATATAGCTATAATATCTATAATACTTATTCCTAATAATAAATAATAATAATATTCTAACTATCCTATCTAGGAGCGAGTGTAGTCAAAATTAGATAAAAGACACAATGATAAATTATTGAATTAAATGAAATAGTTCTTTATTCAGTAAAGTATTAAGCATAGATGCATACACCATTTCCAGATAAGAAGTTATTTGTAAAACACATATGCATTCTCATATCTATTTAAAATATCAAATGGAGATTTTAATCAATCAATAAAGTATCAATCACAAAAGTGCAGATAAATACAATCTTACATTCGTACATAAAGGTTTCTCCAAAAGCAATTAGCCTCAACTTAATCATTAAAAGTCTGATAAAAGTATACAATATTTCAATGTCAAGTCTACCAGCCCCTTATCCATAGAAGAGTTTCGCTTTTAAAAACCTCTTAATAATAAATTTCCATCAATCATCTTCTTCCATTCAATCCCCCCCAAAAGGAAATTAGTTATAATTACATTACATAAGAAGATTCTATTTTCTTCTCATTTTATCTTTTCTTGAAATACATTCTCCATTGATTATGAATTTCCATCATATGCGATACTAGAGGTGGATTCGGGTTATCCAAACCTACCTCACATTAATAAATCGTTTTTATGATTATATGTTCTTTTCTTTTAAATTTTGAAAAGAAATTTGAAATTGACCTTGAACAATCTAAAGGGGTAGTTATGATTTCATGGACTGTATTACTGTCCTATGTCAAAATTTTATCAATCTTGTCCTCACTGGCATCTCTCTATTGAGCCATGTTTTCGAGGCATAATTTACTTGGATTTTAAGGGTATTCAACATGAGGCATATTGAGATCTTCAATTACATCTACAACGACTTCCCACAAATATGATCATCTTTCCTTTTCTTCTGCAATCAAATCAATGGAATTCTTTTAACCACTAACTCTATTGTCCAACAATAATTGACATTGAGATTTCTATTTGTTAGTCATTTTAAGAATACTATCAGGTGTTCTTTTGTTTTCCACTTCCCAAAGTTTAATTTGATCAAAGGAATTTTGGACATATTTATGTTCTTCAGGTGTCATAGTAGACAGTTTGAGAAAATAATCTTGATGTTGTTGAATTTGATTAAGTTTTTCAAAGAACTCTTTCATAAATTCTTTAAACTTATTATTGATTGAAAGTGCTTATGTCCTAAAAAACTTAGAAGCATCTTGTTCATTTTTGAATTTCTTAATTTGAGTTTCCAGTGAATTGACCTACTCTTGATGTAGGTCAATAATTTATTTTATCCTCATCTTCTGTTCTTCAATTAGAGAAGCTATTTCCTTAATATGTTCTCAATTTAACCTTTCCAATTCTTGTTTATATTGATTTTATGCAATTGTAAGTTGTACCATGTGCTTCTCTTTGAGCTTATTATTCCGTTGCTCTTGTTCCTTTGTTAGTGAATTTTTTTTTTCCTAACCTTTCCTCAAGTGATGATACTTTTGCCTTTTTCTTTTCTAACTCCGTAACCAACTAATTCACTGTCTAGGCATTAACATTGGAAAATTCCCCTAATGCTAAGGCCGTTTCCTGAGCAATTTTTCTAGTTGTTGTCTTGTAGTACTCCAAACTAGAAGTTTCTTGGGAAACTCCTCTTCAAGTAACTTCGCTTTTCTTTTCCTTGGTATCCCTCTAACTATTCCTTTCTTGGCACTGTTGAAAAATTATTCCCTCAAAGGTACCATAATCTCATCTGAAGGCTCAAATTGATCTAAATCAAGTTTTGAAGATATTGGATCTCCTATGAGAGTATTGATTTGTGTGACTGTAAAAGGAGATGTTTTAGAAATATCAATTTGGGAGTCTTTATTTACAGGAGTATGTTATGGGTTACCTTTTGTGACCACCACATCTTGAGATATTGACGTGGGAAACAAATGAAGGGCTGCTCCACACCCATATATCATGATGTAAGAAACATTCTCATCTAAAAACCAATATTCTATCTCTTTAATAGTGTTTCTAGCCTCTTGGGTGAATCTCAAAGCCAGTTGGTTGAATAACACAATATATAAAGGAATCATGAAATTATCACAAATATTGTAAAAATGATTTTTACAATTTTGGCTTTAGAGAATGACACAATAGATGTGTACAAGCACTTGAAGAGGTGTTCTATTTCATTTCATTATTGCAAAAGGGTTTTTTGCATACAGTGCATCCACTAGATAAGTAGACATACAAAACCCTTCCTCAAAGCTAGGGGGTGTTTACGATGACTTCTTAACTTCTAGTTGAATATTGACTAACAAAATTTGGAGACAATTAAAAATTACTCCATCTTCAGAAATCTGATGCATAAGAGGAATTCCAATTTTAAATGTTGATGATCCTTCTCACCATAAAGTCTGCAAAGCACAATAGCTTCTAATATGCAGGGTTTTTTAAAATTATGAATGGGATATAACCTATTTAATTTATCTTTGAGTGACATAGAGCCATACCACCAGGGTTTGACTAAACCAACCATATTTAACTCTTCTTCATCTAATAATTTAGCTTTAAAATCATCCATAAATTGTTTATTCAAACTGACCCTGGGAGAATCCAACTTGTACATCTCACCTAAGCCTTTAGGCCTAAATTACCCCACTACATGGTGAGATGCATCACCTATTGTGAAAGTTGTAACATTGACATGATAAATTATCTAAAATACTGTGTCATAACATTGAAGAATGGATGGTATTGCAAATAATTTATGAAGATTTGACTTTCTAATTTCTTGAATAATGTCTACATCGTCTTCATCTTCATGAGAAAAACTTCCTTTCTCAAACATTTCATGAATTTGAATCCAATCTAGACAACCCTTATGCCCTGTGTTGTGAGCTGTATTTGAGAGAAAGAGAAATTATTTTGGTTTCTTTCTTTCTGGGTCCTCAATCCTTTACTCTAGAATCCATATTCCTTGTACAAAACACAATAGTATAAAAAATTTCAAACTATAATATATGAAACTATTTCAAAATTTTAGCAGAAAAATGGAGGTTTTCTACTTACCAGATTTTAATAGCAGTTTGCAAAACAATCTCGAAATATTTTCAATTCCTTTTAACTGCTTTCAAAGATACTAATGGATGCAAAGGGTTTCTAAGTACACTCATGGGATTTGAGCAAGAAAATCAAATACTTTTGACAGTAACATAGTGAAACGGGAAAGTAGGCGTGAGTGAACTTTTATTGTACCTAATTAATATCCCTTACAGTGAATTAATTTAGTCAATTGATAAATATCTCAATAATAATGGTGAATCAAAGAATTAAATTCCAAATCTGGAAGGAAATTCAAAATATAACGTATTTAATTGAAATAGTACTAGACATCCGGAAATTCAGAAATCCAAAATTTCTAGAGGTGTGTATTTAATTTTACTTCTAGATATGGATACCACATCATTATGCCACGTTACCTTTTATGTTTTAATCATTTCATCATTATGCATATCCAGGATTTGAAAATAAGTAATGTGATGAATAACTGAGAAACTCAGATCCAAATGTATTTGAGCAATATTAACCGTTTTTCAGGAAATCAAATCAATCTGGGCCGTTGATTTGGTGAAGTGAAATCTTACTTCATGGTGTTGTTGTGTCTTGAGAAATTTGCAATCCGGAAATCTAGAATTTGGAAGATTAATAAATTCCTGGAAGGAAAGAACTTTGGATATAGATATCTAGATATCCACTGAATTTGGGGTTTCCACTAATAGAAATAAAAAATTAACGGACACACATTTATAAAGGCTAAGTTTAAATCAAATGCAAACAATAAAAAATATTAACAAAATGAATCCATTTCAATAGTATTTATTCAAATTAAAACATAATTCATCCAATCTTTAGCAAATCCTAGATAAAAATCAAAGCATAAAATTAAAATACATCCATAAATATAAACTAAACAACAAAAATAAAAATTCATATATAAAATAAAGAATTCAAAACTATAATTTAAATAATAAAATCAAAGTTTAAATAAGGGCTTTTTATTTAAAAAAAAAATGTGAAGTTGTTGTGGGTATAATAATTGACGACATACTAGAAGAACCAATTATCTCTGTCAAGAATCGTAAGGTACCTTACTTCACATTTGAATGTTAAATATAAGCTCGACAACTAAAGGAAATTGTAGAAGTCACGTGTACCACAATAATGTGAAGTTTCTTAGAAGACACGAACCCAAAATTTAATTACTAATAATCTAACATACCATTTTCAAGGAGCATAATTAATGAGGTTAATTTATTTCAATGAAATTACACTTTTGATTGGATATGGTTTATCCAAATGGTTTTAACTTTTATAACAATAAGAAATCCACATAAGTGTATTTTTCATTTTTCTTCTTTCAATATTACTTCGTCGACAATGAGTGTCCATAGCCCCGATGAAGTTGTCTTGGTACCATAAAATCATAGACTCACTGCTAGCGAATGTCCATAGCCCAAAATGGTTTTCTTATACTTCCCACACTTTTATAGTTCTTTCAACTTTCCTTTTATTTGATATTATGATCACCCTTAATATTTGTCTAAAAGTATTTCATATGCAATAGGGTGAGTAAGAAACATGGTGATTCAAGAGTTTTAATTCTCTTAGTGGATGCTACACACTTTAGTTAACCTCAAGGTATCCCCAATAACCATCATAGTATTATCCATCATATTAATGTGAGATGGATGGAGCTCGAAGAAAATAGCAGATATACATTTTACTTAATTCCTGGATCATTAGTGCATTAGTGGAAAGGAACATGTGTTCCACCACAACTGTGAGTCAATATCCAATAATTTATAACTTATGTAGAAATTTCAAATAGAGTATCCCATGCATTGTTCATAGGTGTCTCCAATGTACACCCAAAAATTGGGCCCTCCCATGCACATCATAAAGGATAAAACTCATATCAAAAGAAATGTATTAATTCAAAAAAGAGCAATCAACAGAAAAATTATAGGTAACATCTATACCAAAGTTGGAATATGCTGAAATAAAAAACCAAAACCAAGCTTAAAATATGAGTATTAAATAAAATCACACTAGAGAAAATTTATAAGATCAAATCTGGTATATTTAAGCATGAGGGAAAACATAAAATATAAATATTCCCAGTGAAAGGAAAATAAAAATAAAATCATAAAGAGATGAAATGAAAAAAAACAAAACAAAACAAAACAAAACAAAAATCCACTATTTACATGATTAATAATTACCACCCAAAGGTGGTTAAGAAAATTTTTTCTTTAAAACCTCGCCATTCACGTGGAGGATTTCTAACTCCCCCACCAATGATTGTAAAATGTATGTTGAAGGGACAACTTTTGAAGAAATATGAAGCGGTCCCAACCTGATGCGTTGAAATTTTGTATGTTTACCTTTTACCTCATGTGCCTTATCCCATTTCAAAATTGAGTCTCCAATATTAAAATCTTTGTCATTAACTGAATATTTATCGGACCATCTTTTGATTAACTATTGATGTTCATGAATTTGTTTTTGGCCTTTTCACGTTGCTCTTCTAGTTTTAAAAATGTTTCAATTCTTTTATGCATTACAGGGCACTGATCTTCCATAGATGATTGTGCTAATTTTAGGGAAGGTACAAACAAATTAGGGGGTAGGATAACCTCTTTGCCATAAAAAAAGGGAAGAAAGGAGAGTTACATAATGCATCTTTGGGTGTTACCCTATCTACCCATATTGCATTTGAGAGAGCTTTATGCCATATTTTCTGATGATCATTAACTATTCTTTTAATAATTCAAATTAAATTTTTATTTGTAGATTTTGGTAAGCCATTTGATTGCCGGTAATAATTAGCAACATACTTTATAGTAATACCTTTCTCCAATGAAAATCCAGTCAATTTCAAAGAATTAAAATAAGTATCATTATAAAAACCATAGAATTTGGGACACCAAACCTTGTGATGATGCATTGTTATATGAAATAAATCACCTAATTTCCGTATGCAATCTTTAATGGTATGGTTTCTGCCCATCTGGTAAAGTAATATGTAGCAATAAGAATATATTTGTGGAGCTAAGATGAATTTGGTGTAATATCCCCAATAATTTTCAAACCCCACTGTTCAAATGAACCTTCCACCATAACTGGTTGTAATGAGAATGTTGGTTTCTTTTCTCTCCCTATAGACATTTGACACACTTTTCACTTCCTAGCATAACTGTGTGCATCCTTAAATAAAATTGGCCAATAGTAGCCAACACGTAGAATCGTATGGGTAGTAGTATCACCACCAAAGTGTCCACATGTTGGAGTGTTATGTAATTTAACCAATACTCTTTTTGCATCCGACTTCTCCAAACATATCAATAAAAAAACATCATAGTTTCTTTGAAACAACACTCTATCTATTAATTATATTGTGCGGATTTCAACCTTAGAGATCTTTTTTCCTTTGGTTCTAGGTACTGAGTTGCAGTACCATGGGTCAAGTAATACTTGGGCTCATAGTACCAAGTATCATAGAAATAGGAATATAATACCAATACTCTTTTTGCATCCGACTTCTCCAAACATATCAATAAAAAAACATCAANTAATAAACTTCTCTTGCACTCATCTCAGAATCATTCTCCCATCCTACTTCTTCACTTTCTTGTGAACCTTCTAATTTCGAAACAAGTCTGCACAAACCTTGATCTCTAACTATCTTTGTAGGTTTTATTTTGAGATCATATTCTTGAAGCGTCATCATCCAATTATCTATTCAGTCACCTAACTCCTTTTTCACAAGTAAATTTCAAATTGAGGTATGTGGGACGATCAATTTAGTATGGGACTTCAACAAATACGACCTAAAATGCTTTACAACCTTAAAGAATGCATAATCAGGTTTGTCAACTTCAGTATAATTCAAGTCTGCACCTCGAAGTATTAAACTCATAAATGAAATTGGTACTTTGAAAGCTTCAATTTTTTTTTGAGTTAGGACAATTGCGAAAGACAAGTTTGAAGTAAAAGTATACAATATAATTTTTTTTTCTCAAAATTCATACTCATCAAAGAATGTTCTTGTGAAATTGCTTCTTTAATGGAATTGAATGATTCGTATTATTTATTACTCCATTTAAAAATATATTTTTTCTTGATCATATCATGTAGTGGTTTTACTATCTCTGCAAAACTTGGTACAAATTTTCTTATAAAATTAATCTTCCCTAAAAACGACTGCATTGATTTTTTGTTACGAGGAAAGGTAATTTGTGAGATTGTTTTTATCCTTTTAGGATCAATCATTATACCGGAATTTGAAACAATAAAGCTTAAATGCTTACCCTTTGCAACAAAAAATATAGTTTTCTTACGATTTAAGGATATCCCATACCTTCCGCACCAATAAAAAAATATGTCTAAGGTGATGTATATGATCTTTCTATTCTTTGAAAAAAAATGTGACATCATCTAGATAAACCACTATCGATTTATTTATTAGACCACAAAACATAATATCCATGGCCTTTTGGAAGGTGGATCCTACATTTATTAAACCAAAAGGCATCTTTTTGTATGCATAAGTTCCCCACTTTGTTAGAAATGTAGTTTTCAATTGGTCTGAGTGTGACACCAAAACTTGATTGTAACCACAAACTCCATCCAACAAAGATAACATTTCATCACTTGAGACACATTGAAGAATCTGTTCCATTGGCGAAACAAGGTAATTATCAAAGGCTTTATTTACACTGCAAAAATCTATACAGATTTTGATGTCCCTATTCTTCTTTCATACTGGAACTAGGTTTGATACCCATTGATAATGTCATACATGGAAAATAATTTTAGCCTCTATTAATTTGTTTAATTCCTTTTTAATCCAAGGCTCCAAACCTAGATGAATTTTTCTTATTTTCTGTTGTACAAGTTTCACATCATTCTTAATTGTAATTACATGCTGAATAATTTTGTTGTCATAGGACTTTAAGTCACTATATGTCCATGCGAAAATGTCTTTGTACTCTTTAAGGATTTCAAATGTTAAAAGTAAATGGGGTGTATGAGAACTAGAATACTATCCTATTGAAACATCATTTACATTAAGTTTCTTATCAGTTTTTGAAGAAAAATTATGGGAAAATTTCCCCTTAGCTTTACTTCCAGTTGTAGATGTTTCATTTTCAGAATTAGTTTTCCTTAAAGATTGAAGTAATTTGTCTTGTTGTAGTTTTAATTTTGACAGTTCCTATAAGAAAATGTTATCTCTTGTTTTCTTGATATCCTTCACTAGATCATAATCTAAAATATTAGAGATAACAATAGACTTACCTAAACCAGTGACTGATTTATTTGTAGATGAATATTTCTGGGAAGGAGAAGGTGTAGATGGTGATCCTGAATTTGATGGAGGACCTTCACTTTTAGTTTTTGCAACACAAATTTCTTCAGTTTTTCCATATTCTTCATCATCAATTATCCCGTGGGATATATCCTATGTAACATTGATTGCAGGGGGATCTTCCTCCTCTTAAACATCTTCATCTATTTGTATCTCTTCCTCTTCTTCCATAGAAGTGAAAAACTTAAACATACTTACAAATGTTGGACATGTATTCTTGAATGATTCACATTATGTGATTTACATAAGTTGTCTTGAGCGAAGGCCGCAAGATTAATTTCATGAGTATGAGGGTTTTGGTTGTTTGGCGATGGAGTATTTCTTCTGAAAGATGGTATCTAAGGCATTTTGTAAGATGTACATTCTCCTAGACTCTTTTTAATATATATGATGTCATTCAAGAGTTTTTTAATTATTCTCTGAAGACTGTCCATGTCTACAGTTTCTTTATATTTCTTTTCATCTACATTTTTTATTGTGGTTTGTTTCTTGACATGTGGAACAATTCTCTTTTCTTCTGTTGGTGACTTACCTACAATTCACATCATTTCTTTTTCCACATATAAAGCTTCTTGAAAAGTTTCAACTAATGTGTTTTTCTCATTTCTTTTAACAAATATGGCAATCGAAGAAGCTGGAGATGTAATATACAATTAAATGACTACATTGTTGGTAGGCCTATAATCTTCGAGAATTTTATTCATTAGTGTTAAAATATTTGATTAAAATCCTTGATTTTTTCCTTTGGGTTTATTTTAATTCTTGAAAATTCTAACACCAATGTTCCTAGGGTTTTATCCTCACCAAATTTCTTCATGAAGGAGGTTTCAAATTCATTCCATTTGTTTATTGGTCCTTGTGGTAGTGCAAACTACCAAGTGGATGCTTTTCCCTCAAAAGTATATGGAAACAAATGACAAACAACATATTCATGTTGTACACTCATTAAAATGATTGCTAACATGAATTTGATTATGTGATCTTTAGGTGATTATTTTTTATTAGGACCAAACTTGGGTAAGAACTTTTTCAGATGCTTGGGGAGATTAGGAGAAGGTCCTATAACTACAATAACTCCTGGTGCAAGCCACAATATTTTTGGTTGATTAGCCATATTCCTTCTTGGAGATTTCCTCAAACTTCTCTAAGGAGATGTCTTAGACTACCTTGAGAACATCTTGGTTGAGACCCTAGAGGGGTATGAGAAGGAATTTCTAGAGGATATGGTAGTTTATCAACACCACCTTCAAATTGAATTTCAATCTCTTCTACTCCTTGCAAAATACTTGACAATTCAAAAAGAGGGTTGGCTCAAGAGGAATAATTAACAACACTTGTTTGTGCTTTCTCAGACTAGTTACCCTTTGCATGGATTATGAATTCAATGGGTGAAATCCCAAACTATTTCCTTTGAACTCTGGTCAAGATTATAAACAATTGTAGTTGAGGATTAATCAATGAATGTTCTTCAGAAACTCTAGAGTCTAGAGGTTTAGTTTTTAATGTAGAACCAAGGTCACTCTGAGATTTTAAATCTTGTGGATTTTTTATTTGAATAGGTGGATAAGAAACTACACTTTTCTTTTTCTATGAAATTTCACTGGTAGGTTTTTGAAGAGGGATTCTATATGGAAGTGATTTGGTATGAGATGAATGAGATGGTTTGGAATTTTAGGATGTTTTACTAGCCATACATATCACTTGGCCCTCCTTCTAGCGCAAAAATTGTGGATAGTCATAAAAATTCCTAATACCAACAATGTGGGAGGATCGCCCGATGGTAGATCCCAATTAGATTTGATTTCTTTTGGGATAGCTATATCCAACAGTTTGTGGGATCGGTTGCCACCTAAAATGGGACAATCAATTTAATATATATCAATTTAGACAAATTCGTCTAACTGTATATATTTCTAATCTAGCTATAATATCTATAATACTTATTCCTAATGATAAATACTGATAATATTCTATTTGTCCGAGGTAGGAGCAAGTATAGTCAAAATTAGATAAAAGATAGAGTGATAAATCATTGCATTAA
>JASDQU011403672.1:3001-32542 GCA_032191745.1 Picea mariana
AATATATATATATATATATATATATATATATATATATATATATATATATGAAATTATTGATAGTAAGAATAAAAACATGGCCAAATAAAAAGTCATGAAACTTGACAGCACAATTCATATTTGGAATCTCCTCCTTTTTTATGGGACCAATGCTCGATGCATTTCATGTCAGCATACTATGGAGCCAAAAAAACACATGTTTTTTATGAACATGTTTATGATAAAATATGACAAAATACTCGACACCCATAAACCTGTCATTCATCAAAGATGACAAAATATAAGCCACTTTTATCTATCCCCTAAACCCCGTACATTCAAAGTGCCAAAACAAGCATAGGAAATCTCCATATTTCCTTTATTAATGAAAGGAAGAGATATTTAAAAAATGAGATGAAATTTGGTGAATAAAAATATTTTTAAAATTTTTTTTGCAAATACATAAATTCATTCTTTTGGTAAATCAACTAATTTTTTATTGATATGCTGCTTATATGACAATACATTGATCAAATTTTTTTAACCCATAATGTTTTCAATCTGCCTTCTAGGTCGCACTTAACTTCCACTTCATAATAGTAATATACATTTCTTCAATGGCCTATGATTCCTTTTCACTTAGACTCAAACTAGAGTCACTTCTCATTAACATTGTCATTATTTCCTTCAACCCACTGGTCTTCATACTATTATCAGATTTTAATTTCAATTTGATAAACCAAATTTGAAATGAATCCAAGCATCATTTGATATCATCGCAAGAGAGAGGAATGTAGATAATCTTGCGACGAATTTGCTATACTATCGAGGAAAACATTTCGTCGATAGTATAGCTAATTCATTGTAAGAATATTGTGTCTAATTTGAATGGTGTTACATGGTTTTCAAGGAGTGTAGGGATTATATTATGGTGCAATGTAGTGTAGTCTATAAGAATAATCTCTATGCCAAACCTCAAAATGGATATTACCATATCTTGTTCATAAGACAAATATTCTTTGTATGTTTCCTTTGTGGTGTCTCAAGTCCTCAGTACAGATGATGCCTTATGATGAAATGTAATAATTTTACTATTGAAGAGAGAGAGTTGAAGACGTGAGAGAGACATTGTCGCAGGGAGCACACTTCTCAAGAAGATTGAAGGTGTGCAAACCAATACAAGGATACTCTAGCATTTAATGTATATATACAATATGGATTTTTGGACTATACAACATTGATTTATAGTTTGTACAATATTCAAATAGCACAAAAATTGAGGCACCTATTGCACCCTTCTTAGGACTCCTTTTGCTCAAGTGCCTTTCTTATCCCCCCCCTCTAGGATTAGTTAGAACACTCATGATGGCCATGTTGAGTTTATGTAACATTACCTTGGGGATCCATGTATGGTATAACTTGTATATTCCCATCCCTCCTATGCCCTACATTCCAAATCCTCATTTGGTATTGATCCTTGTCCAACCGATGGGTACTACCCCTGTATCTTCCACATAGTTCCAGTTGTCCCTGACCAAATTTGGAAAGGANACCCACATGTGCTTTATGTGACACGATGGAGATACACACACTTAATGGTTTATTTAGTTGATTGCACTAGTTTCTTAGACATGTATTATAAATATTAGTCCTCAAGAAGTGGTTTCCCTTCATGTATCCCCCCACATGTTCCAGCCTCATTGTTTGATTCCATATATATAGCTGCAATTTTATGTATGTTGGTCCCCATACTACTCCTTGATGGGTTTCCTTGGACTAGTATGATGAGAGATCCTTTATTTATATCATACTTGGTAGTAGATTACATGATCAAATCCAACTCATTATTTCACTATTGAGATTCAAATATACTCCAGTGATCCAACCTCAAATGTGATTCCTTAGATTTGACTGGCTTGATTCAACTATTCTTAGAGCCATTGGTATGCGCCTCCATTCTACTGGCTCATTTGAGATCTTTGGAGCCCCTTTCCTATTTAGTGGGGATTCTCAGGTTGTTTCATGTTCATTGGGGATTCTCGAGTTTATTCCTTCCCCCTCCCCCTTGGGGTAGGGAATCAATTCCTATGTATCCATATTATTTGTAGTCATGATGCTTCTATGTTGGACCTGACCCCATTGTTATAGAAATTTCTATGTAGGATTGTTCATATCACTATATTATACTCTAGAACATATTTTACATCCCCATGTTGTACTATATTGAGATCCCATTTTTTCTCATTCACTTGGCTCCCTTATGCCACGCATACCATTGTATCATTTTTATGAGTTTTGTTAATGAGTATGGATATGCCTACCTTGTCCCTATTGGGATCTTGTACACATATCAACTTTTGACTTTGTTGTTGATAGGTGGTACTGTATGGTTCATCTGCAGGTGGTCCTCCTTCCTTGGACACTTGTCTCCCTCCTTGGTCCTCTCTAAGAATCACAAATAAATTGTGATGTATTTTGGTCATACAATTTCCTCCTAACCTCACACATCATGGGGAAGTATGTTATCACCTACAAACTACTCAATTGTGAAATTTCCACAAGTTTTTGTTGAAATATACCATTATCAACATGTTTACTATCCATTTCACCTCACTTACCACCTCCACTAGACCTCTATAAGTCGCTAGGAAAAATCCTAATTTTGACCCATTAAAGTTAGCGCAAATAATAGTCCTAAAATGTGTGTCATCATGTCGAAGGTACCCCCAAAATCTACACTGAACCATCAAAATCACAATTTTGATTGTTCCTAGACCAAATTTTCCATAAAGGGAAAGTAGTTATCAATGAAAATTCCTAAACTCTAGTTGATATTCCTAGCCTTGATTTTGTCATATTTAAAAACTATTTTATGACCATGTCAAGGGTGTTTAACCACTACTTTTCCTATAAATAAAGGCCCGAGGTCATTCCATCCATCCATCCATCCATAGAAGGTACATGTGGCCAATACCACAGTAGATATCTTCAGGACTCCTTCCTCTAGATAGTGTTTTCTGTGTTTTGATCACTCAACCAAGGACGGGATATATACACATAAAGGAATTCATGGACCCCCCCAAGAAGAATTCTTTGGAGCCACATATTCAAAAAGTTTATTCCCTAGGTGATATATTTGATCTTTTTATTTGTTATGGAGATATTATTTGCATTATTGAAAACTATTTTTTCATGCCTATTGTTGTAATTTCTTGGTTTTATTTCTTGTCACATGAATATACTAGGGTTTGAAGCTTTGTGAAGCATATTTGTAATATAGTTTTCATGTTCTACTTTAATTTTTGTTGGGATCTAATTCATAACCATTAGATTAGTACATTGTGTACACCATTGTTTCAATTTATACCCAACACTTGGTACTGATTATGCTACTGATCTTGTGAGAGGATTTGGATCCATTTCCTTCTAGATGCCTTGAGGTGTTCATTTAGCCAAAGCCTCTAAGTTGAACTTGATCACAATGGGTGAGATCTATTGATATTATGGTAGCTGCTGGAGGTATTTACCTCCACGTGTAAATCTGACGACAATAGAATATTTCGAGAAGAAAGAAGAAACCCTAATGAGTTGGCTAATAACCCTATAAGACAAGTCGGCTCAAGAGGATAATTTGTATTAGGTTATTAGCCTCCAAGAGAAGAAGTTGGCCAGAAGAAATATTATATACTAAGTAAATAGGCACCCAGAATGAGAAGTCGGTCGAGGATATTAGCCAGAATTAGTATAAATACAGGAGGCCAGTATTCATTCTAGAAGGAATTCTCATAACTGCAGAACTCACTTGTGTGCACTGCAGTTAGCCAGTTTGTGCACAAGTTTGGAGGAGAGATGCAGTTGTAGCTGCTGCAGCTAGCAGATTACGTTTTGGCTTGGAATATCTCTTGGTTATGTTTTGGACTATCTGATCAACTCTTTTTTGGTGGCACTAAGTGTTTAGATACCTAAGAATCAATTGTTGGACCAATTATTAAAAATAGGTGATCTAATTAGATGGTGGGTGCAATAGTGAAGAGTTTTCTAAAGAGAAATACACAATAAAATATTTCGCAATATGATGTTTATAGGGAAGACCTTTTAGATATTTCCTTACCTCCAACTTTAGAATTTTCTTACAACACATCATTTAACCACACTCTCTTTCATGCATGGGTCAATGTGAAACCATTCCTTACAATTGGATAACTTTTCCCCTTTTGTGGTAACAACTATGTAATTTCCCCCTCTAAAATATTATGAGAATATATAGGATTTTTTATACTAATCCATGGTTGTTCAAACAAGGTAGTCTTGAAGTTCTTTCAATGACATATAGTGTTACTCCCATATTGACTAGTATTTGAGGGTTGCAACATGTAGATATAACATATCAACATCCTTAAAGCATCCTCCTCTCATGGGAAGGTCACCCCCTTTAAGAATCTCTTTCTCTTAGGTAAAACCTCAACTTGGTCATCCTTTTACATTATGAAGGTTTCCTCCATGTGGCTTATGGATAAAGAAAAAATACCTCATATCCTAGATCTCCAAATATTATACATCTTTCCTAAAGGATATAATGTATGATTGACCCATGTTATAATTTTCTTCATTATATAATTTCTCATTGTGGATATGACACTATGATAGCTCATGCCAAAGGACCCTAGTTCATTAATGATGTGGGACTCCTTTTAAGGCCATGTACTCACATCTTGGTCATGCTTAAGGCTCTTGACTTTGTCCCCTTGTTCCCTAGAGCAATGGAAAATATTCTTAGAAGTAATGATGTATCTCTCCATCAACATATATAAATAAGAAGAAGTAGGGATAATCCATTATATTTGACAAGGATATTTGTTGAAACTTGAAATTCATGTGATGGTAATAGAAGCCTTGGTATACTTTATCCTTCACATTATAGGTTAATGTTTGATTAAAGACATCCCTCTCCCTTAAAAAGGAATCAAGTAGTTTTTCACTAGGATTTTTTCTAATGATTTATTTCTCACCATTAGAGAGGAATATAAATTAATGATCAATGCAATGGACTATATTTATATATTTTATTTATCCTATGAGTCCAAAATTCAATGGACCAAAACTCAATGTCACAAACTAGGTCCTCAAGACCTTCCTAGTTGGATCACATATTGGGTTTGGATTTCTTAGGATTCCTTTTGTGTTTTAGGCATCCTCCAAATAAATGTAGTAGATTATCATCCAAAGAGATAAAAAGAAAAAAGAAAAATTGGCACACTGAGCTAATGCCCATGGTTGCAGCCATAGTCCAAATATGCACTAAAATATTGTTTGTAACCTATGTCTATGTCTGATCCTCTCTTTTGGTTCACTCAACTAGCCAGTTTCAGTACTTGGAGAAATCTATTTATATCATTTTTTGGGAAATTATGGAGGGTGGTAAGAACTTCACAAATTAAATTGGAATTTTTGTTGCATGTTGAGGGTCGATATGAAAATCCTCGTAATACACATCCAACCTCGAGGTTTCATGCACCAAATGGATTATTAGAGTACTATAATAAAACAAGGTCTCAAACTATCGACGAAATACAAAGTCTCATATTTGGTTTGTCTTTTAATGAACATTCCTTATGGTGGTCCTCCATCCTTTGAATGAAGGAAAAACCTTCATTGAGACAACCTAGTTCTCAACCCTAAGAGGAATTAACATGATTAGAGATGTTTTTGTCTCCGAGACACAGGACAACATTATGTAATATGTTATTTATATAAAATATATATAATTTCCAAATTATATATTATAGATTATAAATTACATAAATTATAATATATAATTTATATATTATATATATTATATAATATATAAATTATAATATATATAACTATAATAAAATAAAATAAATACCAAAAAAAATAAAATAACAAAACATAAGTTTGAAAAAAAAGAAACAAAATACCTATTTCAACATCTCATGTGAGCTAGGAGGAGAAGGCTAAGGTTATAGTAGAGAGGAGGTAGGTTGCGTGAGGTAGGAGGAGAAGGAGGTTAGAGCAAAGAAGAGGCAGGTCGCATGAGATAGGAGAACGAGAGGAGGTTAGGGCAGAGAGGAGGGCACACATAGGAGGTGGGTCGCACGAGGAGGAGGAGAAGGAGGTCAAGGAAGAGAGGAAGGAATGTGGAGGAGGAGAAAGAGGTTAAGGGAAGAGAGGAGGGAATGCGAGGAGAAGGAGAAGAAGAAGGAGGTTGAGGAGAAGGAGAAGGAGGTCGAGGGCAGAGAGGAGGGCACATAGAGGAGGAGAAGGAGGTTGACCTGTGCATGGGGAGAATGAGAAGGAGGTTGAGGCCAAAGAGGAGGGAACATGAGGAGAAGGTCGGGATCGAGGGAACGTTGGATAGAGGATGAGGAGGGCAGACCATTTTAACTTGCACGAGGATAAAGAGGTCGAAAATCAATTCAACATGGTATTATAATTTCTTTTCGTTTAAGTTTTTTGGTATTTTTGTATTAAAACATGCCATGAACATGTTCACATTCACCTTGCCATGACCCTAGCCACATATATTGAGAGAAACAACAAACAAATCCCCAACTTTTTTTGTAACTAAGTGTTGCTCACCACTTCCAATATCAAGCACCATCATGATCACAAACTAACACAATCAAGTATTCTTCCTCCACCAATGGCATCTCTCCTACCTTCATAGAGATACAACAATGTTCTTCTTGTAAGGTACTTCCATGGGACTCACCAATAGCCTAAATAGAAACACTAATAGTAAAGATAGATAGAAATAGAACTACATCTTAATTTGTATATATCACTATTGGATTATTCATCACACCACTATTTTCTTAATGATCAAGCTCATTAACTCCTACACTATCCTCTTGATGAGTAATGAAATGAGTCCCAACTATCTTCATAGTTCTACAAATCATTGGACATTTGGAATGGCTTTGGTAAATATATCAACAACTCGCTTAGATGTTGGACAAAATTGTAACTCCAATTACCCATCCTACACCAAGTCTCTAATGAAAAGATGGTGGATTTCTATGTGTTTCATTCTAGCATGAAGCACAAAATTATTCATCATTACTATGGTTTTGAAATTGTGACAAATTTTTTTAGTTAGATGTTCTTTTGATAGTTTTAGTTCTATGAAGATCCTTCTATGTTAGATGGCTTGATAATGTGATTTTTGGAAACAATTTTTTCAACTTCTGTAGAGGATGGATACACAATTGCATGTTTCTTTCTACTCCATCATACAACTCTAGATCTAAATGAGAAGAAAAAAAACTAGGCATTGATTTTTTATCATTCATTGATCCAGCTCAACCTGACTCTATGTAACCTTGTAGATCAATATTGTCACTAGAAACATAATTTATACCAAAGATTGTAGTACCACTCAGATATATTAATATTCTTTTTGATGTGCACCAAGGGGATTCATGAGGATCCTGCATGAAACAAGAGACTAGACTTACTACATACATAATTTGTTCCCTAGTTGTACTAAGGTACATCAAACTCCTAAACAAGAGTCTTGCTACACCATCATACAACTCTAGATCCAAATGAGAAAAAATAATTAGGCAATTTATTTTCAATCATTCATTGATCCAACCCAACCTAACTATATATAACCTTTTAGCTCAACATTGTCATTGGAAAAATCATTTATACAAAAGCTTGAAGTACCATTCACATAGCTTAAGATTCTTTTTAAATGCACACCAATGGGATTCATGAGGATCTTGCATGTAACAAGAGATTAAACTTATTAGATACATAATGTCTACCTTGGTTATACTAAGGTACATTAAGCTCCTAACCAAGCTTCTATACAAAGTAGAATTCACCTTGGGAATTTCTTCCTTAGAAAGAGTGATGATGGAGTTGCATATGCCTTGCATGGATTCATCCCAAACTTATCTAATAAATATGTTGCATACTTGGATTCAAAAATAAATATTCTTTCTCATTGCTACTACACTCCACACTAAGGATATAACATATCTTCTCCATATCTTTCATTTCAAATTCTTTTGTTATTGCCACCTAAAACATTTCTATTGTTACAAACTGATTTGTATTGGTAGTACTTTGATATTTCTTAGGCATATTGTATTTCTTGAAGGAATTGGACTTGGTGTTGAGCTTAAACTTGGGAAATAAAAGCAAGCTTGAGACCTGCGTTATATTTTTGAAGGGTTTGTGACCTTTCTGTTACATCTTTGTTTATGTTCCATATTTGGCAAGGCATTATTGGATATTGATATAATTATTTACTTGATTTCTTTGTCACATAATTTGAGGGCACTTGTTATATCATTTTGTGGTATATGGAATAAATAATATCATTGTCCTTGCAATCAAAATTGTCATAATTAGATGTGCAGCATCAGACTTGTCACTAGATGTATCATGACATTTTTTAAGTACATACAGAGTAGCATATGAGACCCCTCTATCTTGTGTAACCAACTAAACTGAACATGAGACAAAAGTATGCTATGTAAAGTTATCTCTAAGATTCCAAACTAACTAGAAAAATGTCATAAGATCGGGTCCCAACTGCTATTGAATTTCCTAAATAAATCCCCCTTCGTTACTTCTTGTTCTCTATATTTTACAATAGAAACAGAGCCAATAGTAAGTACAACAACCTAGTCTTCTACATGATGTAGATAACCTTTGAAAATTTTACCTTATGTTGGACAAACAGAACTTGAAAAGAAAAACCCCATACATAGAGTTGGGCCCCATAGATGTCTTAGTGCATATCGAACACCACCCTCACATTTCCAGACTCTTGATTGTAAAAATAATTTTTTCACAACATGATGGAATTGATTTCAAAAGTGACTCAAAATGCACATACATTTTGAGTGATAACATGTCATAAAGTCATGTATATCATGGTGAAGTATGACGATCCACATTCATAAACATACCCAACCAAGATGCATTGTCTCCAAGAAAAATTAGAAGGTCGATCAACATCCCAACATGTCACCCCTGTCATGTGATGAAAATCACAAATTTACCTCTCATACAAAATGAGGGGTAACAAGATCAAAACGCTCGCAAATAAAATAATTATATCCAAGATCTAAATCGGTGATCTCTCCTAGGAAAATATAAATAATAATATCCTAAACAAACTCCTAAAGACAAGTGAACAATACATAATAAAATAAGAGACAAGTGAATGGACATGCCACTTGTCCTCTCCTCATGCAAAACACTTCCTTAGTCCAAGATTTCTTTGACCATGCAAAGAATTTCCTTGTGGCATGCGTCCTCATCATAAATAGAATGCCTTCTAAGATGGGCTTTTATTAACCAAGATAATATAAAATAAACCCCTAGAAGAGGTGCACCCTTGCAATGTGTGCAAGAGAGTGGTTATGGGACAACTTTGCCCATGCCATATAATATAAAATAGTCCAAAAAAAGCTATACCCTTGAAAAGTGTGCCAATGGAAATGATTACTTCCCTTTGACCTAGGGAAACAATCAATAAATAATCCTCCAAAAGGTGGGTGCCCTATATAAATATGCGAGGTAGTTACATAAACAATAAATGTTCCCATATGGACACTAGGGTATCTCTCCACTTGTTTAATGAGTCAACAACCTAGAAATGCCAAAAAAATGCACAAGATAGCAAGTTTAGTGAGGGTGCTTCCTCCAATTCAATAACCAACTCCCCAAATGATGGATCTCATGGACATGTGTGTAGTAGTGGCTCCTTGGTTGTCATAAAAACCCCCTTAAAGAGATGGATGTCCTCAAAATGTGTGCCATTAGTACCAATGCATGTGCAAGAAACCATCTCTCCTCAAACCAAGGGCCAAAAGTGGGACAACCTAGGAAAATATGCATAAAGGGTGAAACATCCCACTAAACCAATCTAAACAAAACCCCAAAATGATGTGGTAGAGAATGAAACATTGTGTTAATACCATCAATCATCTCAAAACCATGGGGCACTCTAGAACTATGTGCAGAGTAGTTAGGCCTCATCAATAAATGTGCTAATTTGTAATGACCAAGAGAGAATTCCATGATATGATTCAACCAACTTCCTTGAAATATCAACCACATGCTAAAAATAAGGCCCCAAATCTAAGGCACTCCTCATGAATATATCTCAACCATCGAATGAAAAACACACTTTCCAAGGCATGCACCTTAGGGATATGTTCCCTAGAGTGAGGGAACACTATCTCAAGGAGTATCAAGTAATGAGAAATAAAACTTAGGGTAAACCCTTAGTTGATGGATATCCCTTTCCATGAATGTGATAAGGGTTAAAAAAGAGTGAACCATATATGTAATACCCTCATCAAGACCAATTCTATATCAATATCCACACGTAATATGCAAACCTCCAAATATGCAATGATTCCCCAAGAGATGATGCTAAATGAAACAATAACTATCAAATCCATAATTGATAGCCATCAAGACATACATCCTCCAAACACAACCTACTTGGGTAGGGTATTCAAACTAGTACAATGTCTCATACAATATGAGGGGTAATATGTAGAATAATTAAAATTCAACAACAAACAAATAACTGGTTCTAGTTCAGTTTATGATAGATATTAATTCCAATATAGTTATCTTACAAGACTTATTCCATTGAGTTGTTGTTATCATAAAAAAATAGGTGGCATTTCTAGAATTGATGATCAGTATCTTTGTTTTATCAATATTTACAGTCATATCAAAGTCTAATTAGATCATAACTGAATCCTAATTAGATCCTAACTAAAATGGAGAAACAAATGAAATACATTGTAACTAATGTCAAGGAGAAGAATAAATTGATTGTGCACATTGAGACCAATTTCTATACATTATTCTTGGTGGTACCCCCTAGTTTACCTGTATAACTTGAGGATTCCACCCTCTCTTAGGCTATAATAAGTATTGCTCATATTCCATTAAAGAAATTCTTAGTCTAGCTATCATTTAGGGCTTCTGTTTCTCATTATTCTATCTATTTGTGATAATGGACATGCTTAGTAAGATGTGCACCACGGTTCCTTATAGAAAGACAATCAAGAGATAATAAGTTGCAAAAAACATATTCTTTGAGAGGGTATAGGTGCCTCTTGGGATACAACCATAGAGCATTATTTTAGTCACAGTTTTTTTTTTTTTAAATAAATTTATGCCGTCACTCTTGCAATGGATGTACTAATTTTCTGTGACAAATTAGCTATACTATCGACAAAAAAATTTCTTCGATAGTATAGCTAATTCGTCGAAAAAAATAAGCACGCTCGTTGCAAGAGAGACGACCTAGGTATCGTCACTCTTGAGACGATAGACTTACCTTATCGCTCTTGAGATGATATCCATTGTTTATCTCTTTTGCAACGTTATCCCTTATTTTTCTCACTTGCGACGATATCCCTTCATTGTCGCTCTTGCAATTGCAAATGTTGGTCGTCTCTCTTGCGACAATGACCTTGGGTATTTTCACGCTTGCGATGTTTTCCTAAGTTCGTCGCACTTACCACAGCATGTGAAGAGATGTTTGGGAGACCCAAGATTCGTCGCAATATCCATGACATAACGTCACAAGAGCGTCGAAAGAGCTGTTGCAAAATGATCCAAATTTACTAGTGCTACTACTACCCTTGAGAAAATTGTTGGTGCATTCTTCAATCTAATTGGCATGAATATATATTGAAATGATCCCGACTCTGTAGAAAATGTCATATTATTCATATCTTCTCATGCTATCATGATCTAATGATAACTTGAAATTCCATATATGAATGAATAAGCTTCTTGACCCCCTACATTTTGCAAAACATCATCTATAAATGGGGTATGAAAATGATCATGTAGGAAAGGATCATTCAATTTTCTCAAATATACAAAAATCTTGATCGCTCCTTGCTTCTTTTCTTGCACCACCATAGGATTGATCCATTCTAATTCCTCCATAGGTTCTATGACAACTGCTTCTAGCATCTTGTCAATTTCTATCTTCACTTCATCCTTGTATATTGGATTCAATCTATAAGGTATTTTTCTGGTAGGTCTTGCTTATGGATTTAAAGGGATCTTCATCTCTCCTAGTTCTCCTACTAATCCCTTCATCTTTGAGAATGTTTTTGGGAATAAGTTATTGTATTCACACAATAACTCTATGATCCTTTTTACTGTCTGATTATCCCAATAATCTCCAATACTGGCCATCTTTGGTTTTTCTATGGTTCTGATTTTGACCTTGATATTTAATGGTGTAGCATAATCTTTTGAATCTAACTTGGGACCTTGTACTTCCCTTTCACCTTATACTTCTAGGATCTAGATATTTTCTGAGTTTTCTTCTAGATCTTCTTCTTTTGCGACATGATAACAGGGTAATAAATGTATGATAGTCTGTTTTTTGTGATATGCTAGAACTATTTCAAACTCTGGTTCTTCAAATATCCTGTCTCTTACCACTTTTAGCGATGTATTGATATATGTAATCTCATGCTCAAAGGAAAATGTAACTATTAAATTATTCTATATCTCTTCCTAGTTAGCAGTTCCTCAATGTTGTTCCTGTTCTGTGTACCAGTTCTTTGGAATGCCTTCTAGTGTGTGAATAAAATGGTTTGGCCATTCTTCTGGGGGTACTAGTCTCCATTGAACCATGCATATCTCTACATGTTCTTTAGGTTGTCGAAATCTCTCATATTTCTCCTCATACCTATGATCCTTCTCTACACCGAATATGAGGCGCGATAACCTTTTATACTGAAACCAAGTGTTGATCTTTACCTTGTGTGTACCATGTCAGCACCGTGATTTTTTTAGTTAGAGTTATTCCTAGATGAGCCATAGTTTGTGCATCAAACTGTGTAAGGTCAGTGAATAAATAAATAATGGTTCAAAATCATATGGTATCAGGTTTGGCCATAAATTGGTTGAAGGGGTGTAAGGTTTTCCACGTTTAAATCATAAGGGTCCATTTCTCTAAGTCTCAAGTCATGTCAAAAAGGTGGGAGTTACGTTCCAAAAATCGAGTCAAGTGGTTGGGATAAAGGTCACGTCGAAATATATTATGAGCATCATTACCTAATCATGAAGTCATAAAACTAAACAATCATGGCATTCCTGTCATTTGTACTTAGCACACTTCAAAAGTGTACCCGTTGCACGAGTCTGTTGCACAAGTCTTCAACCTTCTCTCTAACTTCTCACCGCCATGGATTTACTATCCTTTTCCATGATCTCTGTTGAAAAAATTCTTAAATTTTTTATCCTTAAGGCCTAAACTTTCTTTTTTCGAGTTTCGGCTTTTCAAAAAACATGAGTTTCGCTATCAATCCCAAACAAACGACACCCTTTTCTCAAAGAATTTAATTATTTGGATAATAAAAGGCAAAGATGCTTAAAAGAATTATAAGAAATCTCGACGCCTTTTCTATGAAATCATTTTAATCATGATAAGTTTTAAAACTAACGGATTTAAGGTTAAGCTTGAAGAATTTTCGAGATTCGGGGTTTGCTACAAACATATTTTTCGATACAAATCGAATCGCGAAATCCCGATCCCCGATTTCCCAAAACATTGAAGTCTTAGTTAAAACACTGATTAATTAATTCTCTAATGTGAAAGGTTAAGGGTTAAGATAATCATGTTGTAATTTCAGGATTCATGGTGCAGTGATAACACATCTCCTGTCATCATGATTCCCGAAATCTCGAATCACGAAACCCCGATCATAGTTCGTGTTAAATCAAACTAATTCTATTTTGGCCTTAATCGTGATTAGTTAGTTAATTAATATGAGTTTAAGTCCTGTCTTTCAAAAAAAACCTATCGCGATTTCGCGATTTCGGAGATCGGATTTCATCGATGACATACTTCTCCTGTCATCATGATCCCCAAAATCCCGAAAACAATTAATCTCAATTAATTACTTCGCTAAAACATTTTAAGTCTTAATTAACATGTCACGATTTCATGATTTCGGAGATCAGATTTCATCGATAACATACTTCTCGACATCATGATTTCCGAAATCCCCAAAAATAAAGTTTTTAGTCTTAATCTATGATTAGCACTAATTAACCTTTTTTTTTTAAAAAGGATTAATGATAATCATTCTTTCTAAGTTTTCGTTCATGTTTCGCTTTTTGATTAAGTAAAGTGTCCCGAGTTTTCTTTAAAAATCCGAAGGTGCCTAAATACGAACATTAAATGCGTATCTCAGAAATATATCCTCTGCATTAAATGCCTTGAATTCTTGACAACTGTGTCAATCCCGTCACTTTTGAAAGTATTCAAAGTGAGCATTTTAATGTATGTGTTTTTATTTCATCAAGCACAAGAAACACTTAGTTGAGCTCGTTCATTCATTTTCTGTAACAAGTTTTCAATTTAACGTAAATTCATGGCACCGAAAAAGGCATCGAAGAAGAGCGAAGATACACAGGAAGGAGATATCATCTCTAAAAACACACCACACGGTATAGACTCCATTAAATCTTTGACTCAAATCTCTGAATTTCTAGAATATGAACTCCAAAATGCTCATCCTGATTCTGAGAATCATTGTCGGAACATAGCTGAGTTAGAGCTTCATAAGATCGTTGCGCGCTCGCGGCTCGTGGCATACAATGATATGATCAGTTGGGCCATGGAAAAGGTCGATATACCAATGAGGAGCATCTTAAATGATCAAGGATTTATTGTCAGCTCATTCAGGCCAGAACACATACAAGTAATGTATAAACTCTCACCAAATCCTAAACATACTTTTAATGCCGAATTTTTAGCAGAGTTTCAGAGGAAAGAATGCATTGAGGCAGACCAGACATATCCTGATATGATTAGAGAATGGGCAAGGTGTCCAACAAAGTTTAGAACTGATGCCCATGGGATTTACACTACAACATCCTTGAATGAATACATGGTATATGTAGCTATTATGTTATGTAGACTTTTCGGGAGAAAAGATCCCTGCCATTTTCATGCAGATTGGATGCCCTTTTTAGAAGAAGCTTTAGAAGGGAATGCTTTTGACTGGCATAAGATTTTGTCAGATAACCTAACACAAGAAATCTCAAACTACAAAGCAGCAAAATCAAAGGGACAACCAACATCCTTTTACATGTCAGCATACATTATGGATGCAATCTGTTATGTGACTCCTTTTCCCTTAATGAATTGGAGTTGGAACATTTCTTGTCCAAAACCAATTCATAAATATCACTTATCCCTTTGGGAAGAAAATTATAAGGATGCATTTTATGAGGTTTGTCATTTTATTATAATTCTGATGCATAAAATATTTTTTGGATGTGAACCCCCTCGCATTTCTGATGCAATCATAGAAAATCTTAAAGCAATTGCTGACTGGTTTATTCAGGAGAATTTTTCCTACATTAGTGCTTACGGTTGTTCCATTCCCCCTCATGCACTCCCTAAATTCCTACCGGATAGAATGGTGTGCAGGGAGGTAGCCCATCAAATAGTAAAGGGCGACGTTGGATTAGAACTAACAGCAGCTCAGAAGAAGTCATGGCCAACTTTCCCTGTACATATTGGGAAATTTTATTTATTAAATATAGGCCATTCTAAGGTAGAGGTTGAATCATTAGAAGAAGTGAAATTAGTAGATATTGAGCATAGAAAGTATGACCCCTACCAAATAATAAGCAGGCATTTTATACATTGTAATATAAAGTCCTATGAACATGAAACATCTATCTATGATGATGTATTCAAGGATGTTAAATCCTATGAAGAAGTACTGAACAGAGTACAGGCCATGCCACCTAACTCACAAACCGGATTCACGTCATTCTAGGACCATAGGCAAAGTTGGCTACCCAAGAGTTTACAGGGTGAAGTTTCGACCACACCTCTAGAGCAGGAAGGGCCTCCCCTAGGGTTTGAAACAAATACACAAGACAAAGAAAATCCCAAAGGCAAGATGAAGGATACTGAGATACCTTCCCAAGACAAAGAGGGTATCTAGACAAAAGAATCAGAGACAGGGTAGGGAAAAGAGCTGGAAGCACCCCCAAAAATCCCTAAGAATGTTCCAGAAAATATAGGAGGAACAACATCAACAGAGCTTGGAAGTCCCATCACTTCCTTAACCCCATTGTAGTCAACTTATGGAACCCCCCACGAAGGAGCTCTGTATGTTAGCAATCTAGAGACAATTTCAAAGGATGAGATCCCTCCATCAGATTATTTTTTCAGTAAAAAGAGAAGAGCAATCTTGAAATAGGAAATTCATATGAGAGGAGAGGGGATGATTAAAATCCATAGGGTCATTATAGATGGAAAGAATTTTAAAGATGGAGAATTTGCTACAGAGTTAGTAGGTACGATGGGTGTTATAGCATCAACAAATATATATTCTGTTGGTAGCTTAACAACCATGCTCGAACAAAATGACAAAACAATAACTTAGCTACAAGACAAATTGAAAGAAACTGAGAGAAATATCAGTTGGGGAATACAAAAGGGTCTAGAACAAGCTAGACAAAAAGATATTCAAGAAATTCAGAAAATGAAAACAGACTTAGAAGAGGCAAAACAAATAATACAGGTCACACAGGCACAGGTCCAAAAGCAGGAAGAAGAAAATAAACAGTTACAAGATAAAATTAGTTCTATTACTAATCAAATAGTAGAACTTGAAATTTTCAGGACACAAGCTTTGGGAATTCAATGAAAATAGAAGAAGAACAAATAAAAGTGTTTTTGAATATGGAAGTAGTCCAAAATTACTTTCAAGAAATAAATAAATCCTTGGAGAATGTTTTCCGAAAGGAAAGGGAAGCGAAAGTGGCTAGAACGACTTTCCAAAAGGTAGTAGCCCTCTCAACAAAGGAAGAAGTTGAAAGGATTCTAAAAATATCCATTTCAGAATAGGTTAAAGGAGACGTAATACTTAAAGTGTGGGAAGCAGACCTGGTCGAATATAAAAGAATAACTAGAGATGTCAATGATGATTGCCAGGGAATTTTTGATCTCTTAGAAAGGACTTCATTGAATATTGGAAAAAATGATTGTCCTGGATTATTAGGTGAGATTAACATTGCCAAGCATCAACTAAGGTTCAAAGAAAAGCTGGAGGAAATGAATATAGCGATCTAAAAAAGTAGATTAATCAATATCATAGAAATCGACAAATGGATGGTGACACCGAACCTAAAGTTGCAAACTATTAAGTTCACAGGGAAGATAACAGAAGATCGTTTGCCTGAATTACAGAAAAGATTCTTCATGTTTGAAGCAAAAGATATACCAGACGCACCCAGAGTTTTTGTGAAATTTTTGGGAAAGTTTGTTCACTGTCTTGAGGCAGAGAAAGGAAGTTCATCAACACAAACGTAAAAGCATTTTTTTTTTTGAATATTTTCATCATTAGAAATTAGAAAAGAAATGTAAATGGTTGACATTATTCATATATGTAACCGTAATCTTAGGAAGTTGGTTAATCACCAATGAGAAAATATTTTATGGAGATGTATAAATGTATTTTCAAAATACGGAGAAAAGGCTTTTGTATTTTTGGAGAGAGCCGATTAAATTAACAGTTTTCCAATCCATCATAATATATGATACAGATGAGATTCTAAATCCTGCCAATTTGTAGCTATGTGTTCTTCAACCCTATTTACTATACTTTATTATGTTTTTCATTCAATGTTTTTCTAATGAATAATCAATTTGAAGTTATCTGTAAACATCTTTTATAGTTCAGATTGATTTGGATATCAAATTATTTACATCTTTTCCTCTGAAATTGCTATCAGTGATTTTAAGACCTGTGAATCATTTGAACCTTAATACTTAACTTTTCATTAGAAATCTTATTTTCCTTCTTTATTACCTGTTAAAAATATGAGATTCTTTCTTGATTAAAGCCTCATATTTTTCAGTAGTACTTCTTTGCTATTTTATAATTCTCAAATTGTTGCAAATCTGGGAAACGACCTCAAATGTATTTATGTTAGTATTTTGAATTTCAAAATTGTTTTTCCTATTCTCATCTCTTAAAAGTTTGCAGTGACATTTGATTAAATTCTTTCACAATTAAATAAAATCTTATTCTCCATGACTGTCCCAAATAGAAGACAACCCAACATTGAACCTGGCCTTCAAGATCAAACTAGTATCGCTATGAACCTATTTAATACCATCCTACAAACAACAACTAATCAGGTTGAATTAGAATGTTCATGAGCTGCTATTGAGAGAGATATTAGCATCCAAGAACAATGGGAAGCTAGACAGAGACAGTTGAGAAACTGATTCTGCTTCACCCTTCCTCTTCAATTCTTATTCTTAAGTTATTCCTTTTTACCTTTATGGATGCCTTGATGGTATACTTTACAGCCTTAAAGTATAAACTCAGGAACAATATCTTTTTGGTGCCGTTGCTGGGGAACGAAAAAAAAAATCTTTTCCTTGGGAAGAACGACATCAACATTTTCTGTCTTTGATAGTGAGCAAGGATAGAAAACCTTCTAAGGCTACTAGTATTTTTCACTTGGTAACTCCACAATAACTAAACTGGCTATTAGCCGAAAGAACACCAGAAAAAACCCGGGTGGCAAGCAAACCTTGCCAATCTCTGATCCAGAAAAGATTTTAAAATCACGAAAATCAGTTAGACAAGTCTTTTTACCCATACATACTATATGTCAGCCTGACTTTACGTAGTTAAACATTTCAGAAACTCTTGAAAGATCTGTTTCGCTTCCCCTCTCATACGATACGTTCTCTTTTCCTGAGGTTTCCTCCCTAGATTTCCGAGAATCGTCTCCTCACACATTCCGAGCTTCAACCTCAAATCTAACCATGGCTGCACGAGGAGGTGCTGGAGCAAGAGGTGGTGGCCTTGGAGGACCAGCAGGTGGTCAAGTACCGCTTCCTAGAATCTTCACTAAAGTAGCTACTAGATATGCTCCTCTTGTCCTTTCCATTCCTCTACATGATCTCCCCGAAACTTATATGAAAAGTCTTCCGAAATTTACAGGGGAAGGGTATTTGACTGCCCAATAACATATAAACTTTTTCGACCAATTTGCTGACATCCTCGAAATAGAACACAAAGATGTTTATTATAGATTCCTCGTTTAGACTTTCGAAGGACAGGTGAGGACCTAGTTCCGATCCTTAGCAGTTGGATCTTTAAGATCTTATGAAGAACTTGAAAGTGCTTTTATTAGACAATGGGGAGATAAGAAGGACCACCTCTACTACTTGACTGAATTTGGAGCCCTTAGAATGAAAAACTTCGAATCAGTTCTAGAATTCACTCAAAGGTTCAACAAGTTGTATAATAAAATCCCGGTTGAGGTTAAACCTTCACAACCCGCAGTAAAGGTGACTTTTGCTGGCACTTTTGATCCCAACTTTGCCTTATTATTGAGAGAAAGGAGATCAACAGATCTCACGAAAATGCAGGATGATGCGCTTGAGATTGAATCAAACATGATGGCATCAAGGAAATTAAAAGAAAAAACAGAAACTGGAAACAAAGAAAATAGGAAATTCAAAGAACAAGGTGGACCTTCAGGATCGAGGAAATCCTCGGGAGATAGAATAGACGAGATGGCAAGGGTAATTAGAGAACTTTGAAACAAGATCTCAAAAATGGAACTAGAGAAATCGAAAAGAGATAATTTCCCCAGAAAATATTTTCGAAGAAATCCTGATCCTTAGGTCCCACAGAAAATAATTAAAAATGAAGACCAAAAAATTCCAACCCCCTTCAAAAGTGAAAACTTCATTGGAGAGAAATATCTAGGAGATTTTGAAGAGATCGATGAAGATATTAATAATCTTGGTGACGATAATAAATCACCTTATTTATTGAGACAAGATTACGAAAAATGTTTAAATAAAGAAATTACATCAGAAGACAATGTTAGCAACAATATGTCTGAAGATTTCACCTATCAAGATATCGTAGATGATATTATAGCCGAACTACAGGGAAAATATAATTTAAGACCAAGGAACAAAATTATCCCAACTATTTTGACAAAAAAGATCTTGCCAAGAGGTGAAACCGATGAGGTGACTCCAAAAGTTGTTGATAAACAACCTGTGAAAAAACACTCAGTTGATACGCAACCTGTCTAGTCAGAGACAATAGAAACACTCCTTGTGAAGACGCAAGCTCCTGTAAATGAAAACAAGTCCACATCACAAAGAAAAGTTGAAAAGAAAGGAATGGAGGCTCAAAATATAGAAAACGATAAGGCCCTAGAAAATTTTAATTTGGAAAACGAAATAAATAAAATCAAAATTTCTATTCCCCTTGTTAAATTAGATAAAAATCCCATATAAAGAAAACAAATCACCAAGATGATTAACTTTTCTGAAGATGAAAGCCAGAGTAATGTCATCAACTTAGAAGATGACAAGCCAAACATAGTCTTTGGTCCACACTTCGAAGGTGCGAGAGACACTGTGGCCCCCTTTTATATCACGTTAACCTTGTTTGACCACATTCTCCATAACTGTATGCTGGATTCCAAAGATTCCCACAATGTGATGCCAAAGGCAATTATGGAAAAACTTGGTCTTGAAATCACAAGACCCTATAGTGACTTATATTCTTTTGATTCAAGGAAAGTCAAATGCATAGGTATGATTAAAGACCTAGTGGTAGGTTTGGATCATACCTGCTAAAAGTATTCTTATGGATGTAGTAGTCGCTAACATCCCTCCAAAGTATGGTATGCTATTATCTAGGTCATGGGGTGCAAATTTTGGAGGATCTCTCTAGCTGGACATGACATACGCTACAATTCCAGTTTTCTGAGGACAATACACGTGTCTTTACAGAGAGGC
Source organism: Picea mariana (assembly GCA_032191745.1). Lineage (NCBI taxonomy): Eukaryota > Viridiplantae > Streptophyta > Pinopsida > Pinales > Pinaceae > Picea > Picea mariana. Next base: position 23,832 of record JASDQU011403672.1, read on the forward strand.
TAGGTTGGCATTTATGGTAGGTGATCCACACAACCCAAATAGTCATCCCATTTATATTGCTGACCAAGACTTAGGAAATTGTATATTATCTATTGATGACAATTTTGAAGTAGATATAGACGAAAATTGTATAGAAGAAAGAACTGAAAAAGAAGAAATAAAAAAAAATGTATATAACACTGGTGTATGGAAAATGTATTTTGACGGTGCCTCACCTTTCCTTGGAGCTGGAGTAGGAGAAATCCTTGTGGCTCCCGATGATCAATTTGTAATCCCCTTTTCATATAGGCTTTAGTGGAATGTGGATTGTACAAAAAATGTATGTGAGTATGAAGCTTTAGTGCTAGGATTAGAAGCTGCTAGGAGGATGAAAATAAAGAAACTCAAAGTTTTTGGTGACGCCGAGTTAATCATAAAACAAGTGAATCGGTAGTACCGGGCCAAGCATCCTAGATTGTGGTCCTAGAGGAATTGTATCTGAGATTTAATCAAGAAATTTTTCTCCTCTATGAATGTTCATTTCATCCCAAGGTCTGAAAATCAACAGGCTATTGCTTTAGCCAAAGCAGCATCAACTTTCACACCCCCAACTGCTTTTAAATTAAAGTATCACATACAAATGAGACATCTACCTTCGATACCGAATAACATATAGCATTGGAAGGTCTTTGAGGATGATGAGCAGCTTCAAAAGTTTCTAGAATCATTAGATGAATTTGCAGAAACACACACTGATCAAGAAAATCAAAATGATCCCATTTGGATCATGCAGGAGGGGGAGGATTCTAAAGAGTTTCATGATAAAATCGTGAATCACCGAATTCTCGTTCTCAAGAACAACCAGATTCCCAAGGGTCTAATTCCCTTGGAAATACTATTCAATCAAGATGATATCCCTTCAAAAACCACCCTACAACCCCATCCAGAGGAGGTTGAAGAATGTAACATAGGAACAAAAGAAAACCCCCGGATGGTAAAACTATCCAAATATCTATCTAGAGAAAATAAAATAAATACACGGAATTGTTAAGAAAATACAAAGACATTTCCGCATGGTCGTATGAAGAACTGAAAACATATGACACTTCTGTGATCGAACATAAGATACCCCTGAAGCCTGGTGTCAAACCTTTTAAACAAAAAATCCGACAAATCAACCCCATTTTACTACCTGTTATCGAACGAGAAGTCAAAAAACTCCTTGATGCTAAGATAATTGTACCACTGAGATATTCTGATTGGGTAGCCAATCTGGTCCCAGTTAGGAAGAAAAATAGGGAAATTAGACTGTGTGTCGATTTCATAAATCTTAATAAATCCTCTCTCAAAGATAATTATCCCCTACCTAAAATGGACCATGTTCTAGAAAAAGTAGTAGGAGATAATAGGATCTCAATGATTGATGGATTTTCAGGTTACAATCAAATTGTCATCAGTGATCACGATAAAGAAAAAAAATCTTTTACTACTCCTTGGGGTACATTTATGTACGATAAAATGTCGTTTGGATTGATGAATGCAGGTGCTACTTTTCAACGCGCAATGGATATCTCTTTTGTTGGCGAACGGGACAAATTTGTAGTTATCTATTTGGATGACCTTACTATTTTTTCTAAATCGGATGAAGATCATCTGATACATCTCAAACAAACATTTGAGAAATGCCATAGGTTTAATCTATCCTTAAATCCTAAGAAGTCTCACTTCGCTATGCGAGAAGGCAAGTTGTTGGGTCACATCGTATCTCGAGATGGAATTAGAATTGACCCTAAAAGAGTTGAAGCTATATATACAATAGTTATTCCTAGGAATGTGAAAGAAATTCAGTCATTTTTAGGAAAAATAAAATTTTTGAGAAGATTTATTCCTAACTTCGCTGAAATTGTGAAATTAATTACAGATATGCTCAGGAAAAACAGCGAAGTGAAATGGACAGTAGAAGCTAAAGCATCCTTTTCCCATATCAAGAAGGTTATAAGCGAGGCACTGGTACTAGAGAGCCCCGATTATCTCAAGGATTTTCTTATTTTTTCAATTGCCTATGAGCACACACTCGTTGTTGTACTCCTTCAGAAGAACGAAGAAGGTTTCGAGCAACCGATAGCCTTCTTTAGCAAAAGTCTCCAAGATGTCTAACTCATATATAATATAATGGAAAAACAAGCATATGCTATGGTAAAAGAGTTAAAAGCTTTCAGAACTTATGTTTTACATTCTAAGGTGATTGCATATGTACCCACTAGCTATGTAAAAGATATTTTGGTTCAAGCAGACAGTGATGGCAAAAGAGGAAGATGGCTTGCCAAAATTCAAGAGTTCAACTTGGAGGTTAAACCAACAAAATTAGTAAAGGGGCAAGGCTTAGCTAAATTTTTAGCTGAATCCAATTTCGGAGCTCTTAGGATAAACAACTCTCAGGAGGAGGAAGAGTGGGTAGAAGTGAATGAACTTGAGGACCAAATAACTGAAAACCGAATCAAAGATAAATTCGTATCATCAAATTGGTACAAGGACAAAGTAGCCTACTTACTGACATTGAAATGTCCAAGTGACTTGTCTCCATCCAAAGCTAGAATGCTAAAGTTTCATGCAATCAAATACTGTATTTCCGAAAAACAATTATATTGAAAAGACCCGCTTGGCTTCCTCTTGGTCTGTCTAGTTGAGTCAGAAACAAAAAAGGTTATAAGTCAATTTCACGAAGGAGTATGTGGAGGAAACCACGCCTAGAGAGATACGGCATATAAAATCCTGAGGGTTAGTTATTATTGTCCCAAACATTTCCCAGACGTCAATGCTAAGGTACGAGCTTGCAACCCTTACCAATTTTTTGCAAGAAAACATAAACTCCCAGCGATGCCATTGGTCCTAGTCAAGATATAAGCTCCTTTTCAGAGATGGGGACTAGATTTCATAGGTGAAATTAATCCTCATTCTAGTGCTCAACATAGATGGATCTTGACCGCTACAGACTACTTCACCAAATGGGTGGAAGCTATCCCAACAAGAAAGGCTACTGATTCGGTGGTTATAGATTTCTTAGAAGAAAATATTTTGTCTAGGTTCAGCTTTCCCAGAAAGATAGTCACGGACAATGCGCAGGCTTTTAAGTCTATGGCTATAGTCATCTTTTGCCAAAAATATAATATTGTGCTTGGTCATTCCACAGCATACTATCCTCAGGGAAATGGTCTGGCAGAATCTTCAAACAAGAGCTTAATCAGTATAATCAAGAAAGTGCTAAACGAAAATAAAAAATCCTGGCATGTGCATTTAAAATACGCTCTGTGGGCAAATCAGATAGGCACGAAAAAGTCTATCAGAACTTCTCCCTTCCAAATGGTATATGGAACAGATGTAGTGTTGCCTATAAATCTAGCACTCCCTGTAATGAAACTATGGCAAGACGAGAAGGAAGAACCAAATCCTCTCACAAGAAGGATAAACCAGCTGATTGAAGTTCAGCAGCACAGGGCAGTAGTGGATGAAAAGTTGTAGAAGTACCAGGATGACATGAAGATGTTATTCGATCGTAAAGCCAAAGACATAAATTTTATCCCCATGGATTTGGTTTTGAGATGGGACACTCGGAAGGAGGATTCGGGAAAAAATGGTAAATTTGATTACATTTGGTACAGACCTTTTAAGGTAGCATCTCCTGAAGGGAAAAATTCATTCCTACTTGAAAATTTGGATGGTAAAATTCTGAACGCCCCTATCAACGGGTGTTTTTTAAAACATTATATGGAATAATTGATTTCCAGAATTTCCACTGTATATACCGTTTTGTTTTTTATTTTCATAATTTTCTTTAGAAAGTCTATTTTCATTCTGTTCAAAAAAAAAATGATACTTTTTATATTGTCCTTTCACAGGATTCTGGCTGACAACCTGACAAGAAAAAGCAGCAGACAGACAGCCTGAAAGCAGAAGATAAATTTGCCAAAAATAGGTGATAGATAGGATTTTCTGTTATTTTAAAAAAGAAGAATGATAATGGTAAGGCATAGTTATGAGTTCTAGCAAAGTTCATTTTATAATATATAATACTTAAGCCTTAAGGGTTTCACCTAGAACAAATTAGAGGTAATCGAAGTAAAAATCTCTAAGAGAAGAGTCCAAAGGGTTAGGTTTAATTTATAACCTCTGTTTTCTGACTTACAGATCATTCGATGTCTCCTTTTTATACCCTCAATTCTGAATCATTTGCTTTTTCAGGTTTCCCATAGAGGTAGGAGAGATTACATCTTAACTTTTGAAATCGAAAAATAATTCTAAATCAGTATGACCAGTTCTCATATTTCTTATTCTCTGACTAAATGTGGTTATGCTTAGTATGATTCTGTCTCTCTTAGGTTTCTTAACAACTTGTCTGAGGATTTTAAGCTTGCTCAAAAGAAAACCCCTGAAATTAATCTTCCCCTTTTTTCTCAATAGACTAAGGTGTTTTGATAGTTGAGAAAAGGTTGGTCTAGAGTAATCAAAATAGGTTGAGAAACATCTATTGCAAATTTTTACACAAATACCACCGCTAGTATATTAAGTATCACTGATTGCCCCCGTTTTGTATTCATAAGCTAAATATAAGACAGATGGTGAAAGGAAATTCATATTTGATTTCCCCCATCTAGTCCAAAAGATGATGAAAGGAAATTTATTTAAATGATTGCCCTCATCTAATAAAAGAAATAGATAACTTCACCGAGGTACTGAACAAGTCCCCTGGCAGTGAAGTAATATCTGAGTGTAAATATATAATTAGCACTAGAAGCGGTGAAAGGAAATTCAGTAAAAAAGGGATAGATAACTTCACCAGGGTACTGAACAGGCCCGCTGGCAGTGAAGCAATATCTGAGGTATCTGTAAGGTTGTCTTACTTATCTACCACTCTAATCTAGTTACCCATTTTTTTGAAACCGGATCTGCATCCCAAGTCTATATAGAGCTCCCCATATAGGTTTTGTTTCGATTGATGCAAGCCGAAAGTCACAAATCTGTTGAGGTTCCTAAGATTGCTTTGATCATCTTAATAATAACTTATTTTTAGACGATAAGGAGAAGATTATGAAGGAGACTACAAATGAGTTTGAAACAAATAAGAACTTTGAAAAGATTTTCAGAAGTTAAAATGAATTTTTATTTTTATTTTTCCTCTTTTTCCTCTTCCTTAGCAGTTTCGGCAGTGACAAACCCTTGACACCATTAATCCAATTAAGGCACTAAGTCTACATGTTCTCCTCATCCCACAAGGAGACGAGTTCCCCAGTTGGAGCCTATGTTGAAAAAATTCTTAAGTTTTTTATCCTTAAGGCCTAAATTTTCTTTTTTCGGGTTTCGGCTTTTCACAAAACATGAGTTTCGTTATCAATCCCAAACACACGACACCCTTTTCTCAAAGAATTTAATTATTTGGATAATAAAATGCAAAGAGGCTTAAAAGAATTATAATAAATCCCAACGCCTTTTCTATGAAATCATTTTAATCATGATAAGTTTTAAAACTAAGGGATTTAAGGTTAATCTTGAAAATTTTTTGGGATTCAGGGTTTGCTGAAAACATATTTTTCAATACAAATCGAATCGCAAAATCTCGATCCCTGATTTCCGAAAACGTTGAAGTGTTAGTTAAAACATGGATTAATTAATTCTCTAATGTGAAAGGTTAAGAGTTAAGATAATCATGTTGTAATTTTGGGATTCGTGGTGCAGTGATAACACATCTCCTGTCATCATGATTCCCGAAATCCCGAATCACGAAACCCCGATCATAGTTCGTGTTAAATCAAACTAATTCTATTTTGGCCTTAATCATGATTAGTTAGTTAACTAAGATGAGGTTAAGTCTTGTATTTAAAAAAAACCCATCGCTATTTCGTGATTTCGGAGATCGGATTTCATCGATGACATACTTCTCCTGTCATCATGATCCCCGAAATCCTGAAAACGTTTAATCTCAATTAATTACTTCGCTAAAACATTTTAAGTCTTAATTAACACGTCGTGATTTCATGATTTCAGAGATCGGATTTCATTGATAACATACTTCTTGACATTATGATTTCTGAAATCTTGAAAAAAAAAGTTTTCAGTCTTAATCTATGATTAGCACTAATTAACCTTTTTTCCAAAATAGGATTAATGATAATCATTCTTTCTAATTTTTTGTTCATGTTTCGCTTTCCGATTAAGTAAAGTGTCTCGAGTTTTCTTTAAAAATCCAAAGGCACCTAAATACGGACATTAAATGCGTATCTCAAAAATATATCCTCTGCATTGAATGCCTTGAATTCTTGACAGTTGTGTCAATCCCGTCAATTTTAAAAGTATTCAAAGTGAGCATTTTAATGTCTGTGTTTTTTTTTCATCAAGTGAAAGAAACACTTAGCTGAGATCGTTCATTCATTTTCTGTAATAGGTTTTCAATTTCACGTAAAGTCATGGAACCGAAGAAGAGCAAAGATACACAGGAAGGAGATATCATCTCAGACACCACACCACACGCTATAGATGAAAATATCCCTGCCATTTTCATGCAAATTGGGTGCCCTTTTTAGAAGAAGCTTCAGAAGGTAATGCTTTTAATTGGCATAACATTTTGTCAGATAACCTAACACAGGAAATCTCAAACTACAAAGCAACAAAATCAAAGGGACAACCAACATCCTTTTACATGTCAGCATACATTATGGATGCAATCTGTTATGTGACTCCTTTTCCCTTAATGAATTGGAGTTGGAACATTTCTTATCCAGAACCCATTCATAAATATCACATGGCCCTTTGGGAAGAAAATTCTAAGGATTCATTTTATGAGGTTTGCCATTTTATTATAATTCCGATGCATAAAATATTTTTTGGATGCGAACCCCCTCATATTTCTGATGCAATCACAAAAAATCTTAAAGCAATTGTTGACTGGTTTATTGAGGAGAATTTTTCCTACATTAGGGTTTACGGTTGTTCCATTCCCCCTCATGCACTCCCTAAATTCCTACCGGAAAGATTGGTGTGCAAGGAGATAGCCCATCAGATAGTAAAAGGCAGCGTTGGATTAGAACTAAAATCAGCTTAGAAGAAGTCATGGCCAACTTTCCCTATACATATTGGGAAATTTTATTTATTAAATCTAGGCCATTCTAAGGTAGAGGCTGAATCATTAGAAGAAGTGAAATTAGTAGATATTGAGCACAGAAAGTATGACCCCTACCAAATAATAAGCAGTCATTTTATACATTGTAATCTAAAGTCCTATGAACATGAAACATCTATCTATGATGATGTATTTAAGGATGTTAAATCCTATTAAGAAGTACTAAACAAAGTACAGGCCATGCCACCTAACTCACAGACCAGATTTGCATCATTCCAGGCCATAGGTGGAGTTTCCTACCCAAGAGTTTACAGGGTGAAGTTTCAACCACACCTCTAGAGAAGGAAGCGTCTCCCCCAGGGTTTGAAACAAATACACAGGACAAAGAAAATCCCAAAGACAATATGAAGGATACTAAGATACCTTCCCAAGACACAGAGGGTTCCCAGACAAAAGAATCAGAGACAGGGAAGGGAAAAGAGCTGGAAACACCCCCAGGAATCCTTAAGGATGTTCCAGAAAAGACAGGAGGAACAAAATCAACAGAGCTTGGAAGTCCCATCACTTCCTTAACCCCATTGCAGTCAACTTATGGAACCCCCCACGAAGGGGCTCTTTATATCAGTGATCTAGAGCCAATTTCAAGGGATGATATCCCTACATCAGATTATTTTTTCAGTAAAAAGAGAAGAGAAATCTTGAAATAGGAAATTCATCCAAGAGGAGAGGGGATGATTAAAAAACATAGGGGCATTATAGATGGAAAGAAGCTTAAAGATGGAGAATTTTCTACAGAGTTAGCAGGTACGATGGGTGCTATAGCATCAAAAAATATATATTCTGTTGGTAGTTTAACAACCATGCTCGAACAAAAAGACCAAACAATAACTCAGCTACAAGACAAATTGAAAGAAACTGAGAGAAATATCAGTTGGGGAATACAAAAGGGTCTAGAACAAGCTAGACTAAAAGATATTCAAGAAATTCAGGAAATGAAAACAGACTTAGAAGAGGAAAAACAGATAATACAAGTCACACAAGCACAGGTCCAAATGCAGGAAGAAGAAAATAAATAGTTACAAGATAAAATTAGTTCTATTACTAATCAAATAGTAGAACTTGAAATTTTCAGGACACAAGCATTGGGAATACATTTGAAAATAGAAGAAGAACAATAGAAAGTGTTTTTGAATCTAGAAGTAGTCCAGAATTATTTTCAAGAAACAAATAAATCCTTGGAGAATGTTTTCTAAGAGGAAAGGGAAGCGAAAGTGGCTAGAACGAATTTCCAAAAGCGAGTAGCCCTCTGAACAAAGGAAGAAGTCAAAAGGATTAATAAATTATCCATTTCAGAACAGGTTAAAGGAGATGTAATACTTAAAGTGTGGGAAGCAGACCTGGCCGAATATAAAAGAATAACCAGAGATGTCAATGATGATTTCCAGGGAATTTTTGATCTCTTAGAAAGGAATTCCTTGAATATTGGAAAAAATGATTGTCCTAGATTATTAGGTGAGATTAATATTTCCAAGCACCAGCTAAGGTTCAAAGAAGAGCTGGAGGAAATGAAGATAGAGATCTCAAAAATTAAATTAATCAATATCACAGAAATTGACAAATG
>JASDQU011403673.1:30688-40868 GCA_032191745.1 Picea mariana
AGGCAAAAGTAGAAGCCTTGTAAGTCTAAGACAAAAGTCAAGATGTAAGTCTAATGCAAAAGTCAGGGGGAATGTACAACCTCTGTGAGCATAGACAGTCTAGTGAAAAAGTCAGGGGGGACGTAGAACCTCTGTGAGCATAGACAGACTAGTGCAAAAGTCAGGGGGAACGTACAACCTCTGTCAGCCTAATCAAGCCTTGTGAGCCATGAGCAAAAGTCAAGGCATCTAGCAAAAGTTAGGATGAATGTAAAATTCCTCTAAGCTAGAAACAAAAGATTTTCCTAATATTGCAAATGATATAAATGTATTGATCTAGTACGTTGGAACGTATAACATTATCCACCATGAAGAGAAATTTGAATTTCCATGTAAAGAGTCGAATTGTAAAAGTCAAAGTTGCATGTCTAAGTCAAAGTCAAAGTTGTCAAGTTTGTCGCATGTTGCATGTTGCATGTTGCATGTTGCATGTTGCATGTCGCATGTTGCATATTGCATGCATGACATGCATTGCATGCCTGCATGTTGCATGTTGCATGCATGCATGACATGTGCATACTAAGTTAGTACGCATGTATGCCAAGTCAAGGGTGAGTTGTAACCGAAGTCTCAAGTCTAGTTCTATTTTCGAACTAAAGTGTGAAGCTGGGTTATGTTAAGCATGCTTTCATCTCCTTCTCCACTTCACTCCTTTATAAGCAGAGGTCAAGCCCTCTCTTCTACACAGTTGTTATGCAGCGCAAGAGTGAATGAAGAGAGTCTTTCTGCAGGTGATTGAGAGGGTGGGCAGCAAGCATACAAGTCTGTTGTATACACAATGAGGAAGGACAACGAATAAGTATTGTTTATATCAACAGCAAGGACAGCGAATAAGTGTTGTTCATATCAGCAGCAAGGACAATGAATAAGTGTTGTTTACATCAACAACGACAGCGAATAAGTATTGTTTTATATCAGCAACAAAGATAGTGAATAGTGTTGTTCATAACAACAATAAAGGACAACAAGTATTTTGTTGTTTTCTGGTCATACAGTCAGGTTTTCTTTCAAGGTGGATTAGTGTACTTGATCTTACATATTATTAATGCAATAAAGGAATATCGTTTGCTAGGGTTTTTCTCCCTATACAGGGTTTCCCCAGTGTATATGTTTTGTTGATGTACATGCTTACGTATCTATATGATTATTTCTATTCAGTTATGATTCTATATTGTTGAAATGTATTACGCTGGAATCATAGTGTTGAAGAAAATAAAGAAATAATCCGCATAAGAAATCAAGCTCATAATTTAACACAAGGAACTCATTTCCTTTTGTAAAGGAGTCGGGATTAGGAAGGAGCTAATTGTCCAACATAATCCTCAACAAAATGGTGTGGAAGAAAGAAAGAACCGTTCCATTGACGAATCTGTTAAGGAAATGATGAATGACCAAAATCTATCTATGTTTCTATGAGGAGAAACAGCTATGACAGTCGTATATATTCAAAATAGAATTCTTCATCGTATATTGAAGAACATGACTCCAGAAGAAGCCTTCTCCGGAAAGAAGCCAAGTGTGGAACACTTAAGGATCTTTGGTTGTCCTGTCTATATCCATGTTCCCAAAGACAAAAAGAAGAAGTTGGAACCCTCAGGAAAGAAGTCGAGACATCAAAAGCTTACAGAATCTATGTCCCAGGTCAACAGAAGGTTGAATTTAGCAGGGACGTAACTTTTGATGAGAAGATTTCCTTCAAGAAATCTATAGAAGATTCCATAGACTCCAATGATGATGAAGAACATGAAGATCCTAAGGAAGAGAGTACATGTTCTCCAGAACATCTTGTTGACCACATATTCAACTAGGGGGTCAACTCCATGTACCATGAAGATATGCATCATCAGATGCAAACAAGTCAGAGATTATTTGGTTCCACTGGGCAATTTTTGCTCCAACACACATATTTGTAATTGGAATTTCCGCACCCCTGCATGGGTTGATAATGTAATAGGTCTACATGGATCATAGTTAGGTCAGTTACCTTAGGATTTCTTTATTAGGAGATTTTCTTTCACTGAGTGTTTTTTATCCTCGGGTTATTAATTTGGCCTAACCATCCTTACTAATTTCCCTCGAGTTTTTCACTCCCACTAGCAATAAATCCTCCAAAGTGGTGAAAGGCGTTCAAATAAATTCATCCTCTGGTAGCTAGTGTTTAGGAATGACGTAAATGACCATGTAAGACAACACAAAAAGTTTCGTGATTTTTAGACGAGTCTAGACAGGTTTTTTTTAATTAATTAAAATTTCCTAAGGTTGGGATTTTAATTAATTAATTCTGATGAAAATTTGTAAAAGCTAGGTCCCTGGGCTTTTGATAGGGGTATTTGTACTGAAAAGAAATGGAATGAGACCCCCTACACCCTTGGACCAAGTTTTAACTCAGTCGGACAAGTTTTGTTAGGGTTTTTCCACTTAGGAGTCTTAGTCAGATAAAAGCAATTTTAATTGTTAACCCAAGACATGAAAAAAATGTCAATTTTGTAATAATTGGGCAATTGAGGTAAAGTAAAGATGACTAATGGTTAAGAGAGACTCCCTAACCTACCCAACCCCACTTCCTAACCTTTACCCACCTCATAACTCACTTATTAATTAAATTCCTCCTTGGGATATGCACCCCCTCTTCATGTAAATGATTGGAAACTCACTTAAAGTGAGTCGTAGGCCCCTCCTTCAAGTTGTTTCAAGTTATTTACACTTTACATGCAATAATCTCACAATCTAACAACTTGACTCTCAGTTTCGGTTTTGGGTCCCCTAGGCCCTTTTTCAGGATTTAAAACTCATAGTAATACATTTGGCATCATTTTTTAGCAAGCTTTAAGCACTTAAGCATTTCAATACTTAGCTCATAGGTTTAAAATTTATTAGAGTTAATAGGGCACCTTTACCAACCATCTTCGCCATTTAAAATGGAATCGGAGGAAGGCAACGGAAGGTGTTAGGTCGGGGACGGTCTCGTGGCGTGCGGCGTCCTTTCCGGGAGTACTCTGATCTTAGGACTAACCTGTGGAGCTAGGGTGAGCCTCGTTGCCTAACTTCTTGAGCACCCAGCAGTTACTTGGTAATTGGGGGAGGAATGTATTGGGTTGACACCTAGATAGGACTAAAGCAAATGTCACTTAAACACTTAATCAAATCCTTAGTCTACAGCTCTATCGGCGATTTTTAGTTACACTTGCAAGCATATTGATCTCTTGTCTACATTTACATGCAAGTCATTTCATGCATTGTGGATTAAATCTTCTAAGTGGTTATATCCTAATTTCGAAACATTTTACTTTCCAAGTATCTTTATATCATTATTGTTGTTCCTGTATTTGTGGTGTGATCCTTCAAGAAGTTGCGCATCCACTTGAAGGCACTCTCTTGACTGGGTCTTGAGTGATTTTCGTCTTATGTGTCGTTGATAAGCAGTTCAATAGAGTAAGATCTATTGTGAGCATGCTTGGCTTGATGTGTTCATGATTATCTTATCTTGAGTATCTTCATTTCCTGCACAGTCAAGCAAATTTGTTAGTGTATTGTATATCTTGTATCCATTGTATCTAGTTTAGTTTAGCTTTGTATATCTTACATATTCTTTTGTATCTAGTATGTACTGTGATATTGTTGTAATTTTGTAATCTTTGTAAATCTATTGTAACTAATCTCCCCTTAATCTAGTTGACCCCTTGCCCAATCTTAGGCACTAGTCTTAGTTGTCCTAGGAAGAGGTTTTGACTGTTATCCTATATTGTTGCATCCTGCATCGCTGCTTAACATCATAGGCTAGATTCCCCCTAACATGTTAACTAATTAAGACCAACTCCTAGAACTTAGACGTAAATCTCATCTAGTAACTAGGGTCTACCCCCCTTGGCTTCCCTAGGAGTTAGCCTAGACGGAAGAGGTTCAAGTCAAAGTGACAGCGTGGACTTTTGAACCTAGGCATTTTGCCTCCGAGGACACACTAAGTGAGCAGGACTTAGCTCACGTTTGCAAGTGTGTATAAGGACGACAACACATCCTAGTGAAGAACTAGACGAACCACTTGAATCTATGGAACCAATTATTGTACCCGAGACTAGAAAGAAGCAGAAATACATAAATCTCCAAGTGGAACCTTCGTGGAAAGAAAGGGGCCCAAAAGATTCTCTAGTTATGTGGCACTCATGAAAAGTCTTCCCAATGCAAAACCTTCCACCTTTGAAGGAGCATTCAAGAAGAAAGAATGGAAGGAAGCTATGATGGAAGAATATCAATCCATAATGATGTATGGGAAATTGTGCCTAGACCTGAAGGAAAGTCTGTAAAGTATCGATAAATACAAGGAAAGATTCGTGGCTAGAAGGTTCTCCCAGTTTGAGGGAGAAGACTATGATGAGACGTTTGCTCCAGTTGCAAGATACACCTCTATTAGAGCAATCATATCTCTTGTAGCGTCCATGGGTTGGAGTTTACATCATATGGATGTAAAGACTGCTTTTCTCAATGGAGTAATTGAGGAAGAAGTATACATAGAGCAACCTCAAGGTTTTGAGGTACACCCAAGAGAAACCCATGTATGCAGATTAAACAAGGCCTTGTATGGACTCAAGCAAGCTCCAAGAGCTTAGTATGCACGAATTGACAGTTACTTCACGAGACTTGGATTTCCAAGAGTTGTGTTGATCCAAACCTTTATTACAAGGTTGTGAATGATGCACCTGTGATCCCGCTACTATATGTTGATGATTTGACAGGTGCAGAGCCTCTCATCATTCAATGTAGGAGGGAGCTAGCCTATGAATTCGATATGAAGGATCTTGGTCTCATGCATTATTATTTGGGACTAGAAGCATGGCAGAAGCGTGGTGAAATCCTACTAGGGAAAGGGAAGTATGTTATAAAGATCCTTCAGAAGTTTGGGATGATGGATTGCAAATCCATGGCAACTCCCATGGTGACAGATCTAAGGAAGTTGAGAGACTCTGATTCTGATCCAGTAGACTCGTCCCTACACTGGAAGTTGATTGGTTTATTGATGTATTTGTTTAATACCCAGTCGAACATTTTTTTTGTTGTGAACACATTAAGCCAATTCTAGGTGGAACCTAGACATGAGCATTGGATAGTTGCAAAGCACATTTTGAGATATCTTCATGGGACGCTAAATTAAGGTTTGAGATATGCCTCAAACAATGACATACATATGCATGGATTTACTAATTCAGAATGGGCACGGAGTGCAGATGACAAAAAGAGTACTTCTGGTATATGTTTCAGTTTGGGCTCTGCTATGATATCATGGCCTAGCAGGAAACATAAGTCTGTTGCACTCAACATTGAGGAAGCAGAGTATATTGCAGCTTGTGATTATTTTACAGAACCAGTATGGTTCTATACGCTGGTTTCTGGACTATTTCATCAGGTGTTGGATTCGACTGTGATATATTGTGATAATCAAAGTTGTGTGAAGCTTTCAGAGAACATCATGTTCCATGACAGGTCGAAGCACATTGAGATCAAGTACTATTTTATCCGTGATAAAGTCCAGAAAGAAGAAATGATTCTCCAGTACATCTCCACTGATGAGCGGACAATTGATATTTTGACAAAGCCTCTGTCCAAGATAAAGTTTGCATACTTGAGGGACAAGCTGGGACTCGTGGAGATTACTCCATTGGTTGAAAGGGAGGAGATGACTTCCTCGGTTGGGAGGGAGTGTTGATATATGGCATCATGGATAGTCGGTGTGCTGGTGGACAGACATTCTCCAGGTGGAGATTGGTCCAGGCAAAACAAATTGTTGGTGTACAGACATTCTCCCTGTGGAGGATGGTCCAAGTTGTCAGATTTTTGGTGGACAGACATTCTCCATGTGGAGAATGGTCTAGGTTGACAGATTGTTGATATACCATGGACAGTTATTCTCCTGGGAAATTTCCCAGACACGTAGAATGGTCCAGGACTGCTATTCTTCTAGGACATATATCCGGATTAGAAGAATGGCTCGTCTCCCTGAGTTCACAGTAGTGACCAGAGTGGGGAGATTGGTACAGGACAGACATTTTCCCTGAGTTCACAGTAGTGGCCAAAGCAGAGAAAATGGTCCCGGACAATCATTCTTCTAGGACGTATGTCGTGGCTTTCAGCGTTTGGGAGGATAGTCATTCTTCTAGGACGTATGTCTGTATTAGAAGAATGGTCCTTGTAGCCCATGATGTGGCTTTCAACATCTAGGAGAACAGTCATTCTTCTAGGACGTATGTCCGGATTAGAAGAATGGTCCTGGTAGCCCATTGTGGGGCATTTAGCATCTGTTGGGATAGTCATTCTTCTAGGACGTATATCCAAATTAGAAGAATGGTCCCTGTATCACTCTATTGCGTGAGTGACTTATGCGAGACACTTTATTGAGTGAGTTGAGTCTAGAATATGACTTATTAAGTATCATGCATGATTTTACTTGGGAGTATGGCCTCGAGAGATGATGTAGACGATGATATGATTTGATGCCAGGAGACTATTGTACTGCATGGTGATAGCTTGTGTAGCTATTAGTTGATTGCAGTGGAGACTATGTTTCTCTGGACAGTAGCTATGTGATACTGTGGTGGCTGTGTTCCACTAGTAGTGACCGTGTGACGCTAGATAGTAGTTGTGTGCTACTAGGAATGGTTGTGTACCACTGGATAGCAGTCGTGTACTACTATGGATCGACATTGTTGTAATCTATTGCATGGCATTGTAGTAACTGTGTACTACTACCTGATTGCCATGGAGACTACCAGTAGTGTTGAAAGTATTTCCTAGGCTGGTGTGCCAACCATAAGTGTTGGAGGTAATTGCCAACTAGATGGATAGTGATGATGATGCTCGTGACTTGATCTGCGTGATCATGAAATAGCCTGTGTGGTTATGATGATGCTACTTGTAGAATGATTTGCAAGACTATGTGAGCCTTGCCCATACCATATGATATGGATGAATGTGTTTGAGATCATTACAGTTAATACCTCCCTAGCTAGGAGGGAGTGTTGATATTATGGTAGTTGCGGGAGTTATTAACCTCCATGTGTAACCTCTGACTATATTAGAATATTCTGGAAGCAAGAGAAACCCTAAACAGATGTGTAAGAACCCTAGAAGACAAGTCGACTCAGTAAAATAATTAATATTAAAGTATTACCCTCCAAAAGAAGAAATCGACCTAAACAAGTGACAAGGAGCACTATAAATAGAGGGCGCTTGAGCTCATTTTGGATACACTCACCTCACTCACTCTCTCAAGTATAGCGCAAGTTTGGAGCTGCATCTGCACGAATGGAAGGTGGATCTTGTGGAGTGATTCTCGGTCTCTCCCTCTAGCACTATCTAGCCTAAGATATGCGCCCTACCTTCTAGTATCTCTTGGTTGTATTCTTGGTGACATTCTTGGTGGTATTCTAATATTCTTGGTAGTATTCTTGGTAAGTGCAACTACAACTGCTGCAGTTGAGTATTTTTCTTTTTCTATGGTTTTGGGACTTTCTGTCTGGTGCACTATCTTTGGAGAAAGATGCACTCTTTTGGTTATCTGTTGGTTCTAGTGTTGCTTCCGGAATCATTCTATCTAGCAAAGGTTATGGTGCGCGGGGGTGGTTGCGTGCCTATGGTTGGGTGACAATATTGTGATATTGTCTATGGTAAAACGAGCACATTTAATATTTTAACACCCATTAACCCATTAATCAAAGGAACTAGTCGTTGCATTATAGAAATAAAACATTGCATTGGTTGACGTGAAAATTTGAAGTCTTGAAGTTCTCTCACTTGGATATTGTTCTTTGAGCCTTAGGTTATCTTGCCTCATTGAGACGTCCTTTTTCACCCACTAAAACTTGTTGTTGTAATAAAACTAACCTACAGCCATTAGGGCTGCAGAAATCTAACCCTCTAAAACTAAACAACTCCTAAACTAACCCTAGAAACTTCCTAAAACTTCGCCCTAACAAACTACTAACCTTACCGCACTTTTTAGGCTAATTTAGTGTCATTTTTGTTCGTTAAATATTCTGTTATAAGGCTTGGTTTGCTACAGCCATAAGGCTGATAAATATCACGGCAGAAAACTTTTTTTGTGACGGCCTTGCTTTTATGCTAAAGCCCTGCTCTTTCATTCTTGAGTTAAACTAGTCTTACTAGCTTGTCTCTTGCTTATTCAACTAGACTTTTAGCACTTATTTTGCAGCTCTTGTTATCTTTTATATGCTGATATATATCACTGATTGTTGCTGCAATTAGGGACAGCAAGCTTAACTTGCTTGTCCACCTAACATATTGCATTGTATACTTGGTTTTCTTTGTGTCTCAGGCAAGTATTTTCTCTTGGCAGGTCACTCAAAGCATTGGCAACCTCAAGAAACCCTCAAGACTCATTGCCAAGTTCCCCTACCATCTAGAAACTTGACCTTTATGGGCATCCATTCATACATCTCATTTTTCGTCTCAATCCCCCCTAGGGTCAGCGAAATTCTCCCCTTGAGGTGACTACCCCACCTCTAAAGTGACGAGAACACCTGCCTAAGGTGACAGTGGGTAGGTTCTCTCTAAGTTGTCGCCAATTGGTGATTAGGTCGAGATTTCCCCAACCTACAACTTGTGCAATAACAAAAGCATTTCGATGTTCTCCCAAAGTTCGATGGTAATCCATTTTTGGTCATAGCACACGTTGTTGAGTTTACCAGATCCATCTACTATGCGAATGTACTATGTGAGGATGTATTCCTACGATTGTTCTTGCTATCCTTGGTGTTAGAGTCGGAAGCCACCCATGGATTGCTTGCAGGAGCAGAGCCCGACACCCATCAGTTTAATGTCACGATTTGTTTAATAGGGTGATCAGATGGAGATTAACTCAAACGACGTGGTTCCAACTCCAAAACTAGGCTAGGCATGCATGGGCAAGTGAGGTCTTAGATAACTTCAGACAGTGAGTTGTAGTAAGGGTGAGTAGGGGGAAGACTTGTATCAGAGAGATGCAAAGGTCTGTTATAAACATCGAGTTCCTAACAGACTGTGGAAGAAAACATCTAAACGCAGGATCTTCTTATGCTCAAACGTAGAAAACCAGAGAGGACAATAATGTCACAATAAATCCTTTATCATAACATGAATGCCACAATTCGTGCGAATCAGTCGGTCACGAACTCTCTTAGTGTAAGACGAAAACTTAGACAGGAAAAGAGAGACTGTCTGTGATTAAACAAGAAATCTTACATGCAGAATGCATACCCAGAGCTAAGATATCTGTTAAAACTTTACAATCGGGAGCTGCGCTCTACCATCGATGCTTACAAAATACAGAAATCGAGCCTATATACTCAGGAAAATTCGCCTAACTGAGGCGTCTCGAGTGACTCACAGCTTGATGTCCCTTCAGTCAAACTCATACTGATATCTTCCCCTGAACGCCATCTTAACTACGCATGGCCCCTGCAAAGAGGGTAGCTGAGCCATTAAGTGCTGGGCTAGCGTGCGCAGACTTCTATGTTGAGTTGAAGACTTCGGCATGGCGCCTTTGAGAAAATCGATACAAAGGACTTATTTGGGCGGACAGCTTGCCAGACCCTCCATCCCCTCACTTAATGAATGAAAGGAGTTTCAACCACCCGCTCCTATCGTCATTTACTCTAGGCACGAAACAACATGGAGATCGGATCTGGTGGTGCTTGGAGTGACGATCCCCTCTGTAACTGAATTCGGCGCTTCAGCCTTCTTTACGCGGCTCCCTCCTTTTCCAAGTGCCCACGAGCTGTGACCACGTGCCTATTCCCATGGCGCTTTTCGGCGTTCGCGAGTATGTAAGGGCTGCTCCTTGCTCCTCGGAATCGCAATGAGCGATATGCCGAGGCGGCTCGATTTGGTGCCAAGCGTCCTTCAAATCCGATGGTTCTAAACTCATCTGACGCTGCAGTGGACCCCAGGTCCTGAATGCTCTCGCCACTTCGTGTATAGGGACATAATGGAACTGTTCTTCGAGCTTCGAAATCGCGATGGGCGAGAAGGCGGGAAGCTTAATCGTGCGCCAGATGTCCAATTCAAATGGACGGCCGAGACTACCCCCTTTGATACTGCGGGCCCCAACTTTAAAAGTTCTTTTCCCTTTCGTAATTTGCGAGTCTGTGGGTCA
>JASDQU011403673.1:70395-91443 GCA_032191745.1 Picea mariana
CGTGAGGTTTAAGTAACCTGTTTGAACTAACCTTTGCCCCTGTTTCCCCTATTACTTATGTGGCCGAATCGGTTATTGCCTTTGCTTGAAAAGTTCATATATACAAATCCATTTCCAAATTAGTACATATATAAGATACAACATATATAACATCTAATACCATTTTTCAACATGCCTAAATTTGGATCTGAGAATAATATAACCATGCAACATAAAAAGGGAGGTGAACAAGAAAAATGAATCTAGGGAAAACAACACAAATTCAGCCCACACCAAACTTCTGTTTCAAAATCTGAAATCTGCTCTAAGAATTTTCACTATGCATAGATGATTTTCCTTTTAAAATATATGAACGGGGAAGTGGATGGAAAATACGATTTTTTGATTGGGAAATATGATTAAAGGAAATATTTTGCAAAAAATGATAATATTATAGGGATGAATGATAAACTCTTCAAATTTAAACATTCAAACAATGTTTGTACATTTTCCTCATAAAACCAATCAACTTTACAACTAATCCCATCCAAACATACAAGTTGTAAATAATCATCAATTTCTGCCCATTATTCATCATACTATTCACTCTTTTCTACCAAATTGAAAATCATTCGTATGTCCACTTTCAATTAGATAGACAAGGAACAAAAATAGAAAACATAGTTTTATGAATAGGATTGGGAAGTATAGCTTATGTAAAATGATATATATATGATGGGACATGAAAGTCTATATAACTATCCTTCAAAACATATGATCTCAACCTGTTCTCCTTTCTTATGCCATTAACACACGATTCTAACCAATTTGTATTTGCTTATGCTACCCAAGTGTAGGTCAAACTAATATGGGAAAAAGTAACTCTTTATTTTTACTTTCCCCAAGTAATTTGTATTTAATTTGTATTTGCTTATGCTACCCAAGTGTAGGTCAAACTGATATGGCAAAAAGTAACTCTTTACTTTTACTTTCCCCAAGTAATATTTAAAGAAAGTCATTGTAACAATGTTCAATCAAAACAAACTTTTTTAAATGATGAGTTTTGATAAACATATCATTTCCAACATAAAATGACTGTGTTTGCATATGTATTGGTTCGAATTTTGAACACGAATCAACCAAACTTCTACAAGTCACGAATTATAGATCTTATGCCAACTCAAAATGTACCCACATTCATATTGCATGCACATGAAATAACTGTTTGAAGATTGGTTGTTGTCATTGATGTCAACCCTAGTCATTGGTTGTAGTCATTGATGTCAACCCTAGCCATTGGATTTTGGACCCACAATTGATCGAAGTAGATAGACATGAAGGAAATTACACATGCAGATACAACACCCATGGATGGATAATATAAGTCATGCTGCTTCCAGTGGTATGTGGCATGTCACGTGGATCCTCACGATTGAGTAGAGATGAATTTTTGAAGATGACAATGTAAATTGAAGCAGAAACTACATGTTGGCCTTAATGTTAAAAGGAAGTGACATAAAGGGTTTAAATRCATATCATTATACATTCATTTTACATACACAAGTTTGTTAATGAACAATGAGATATAAGTTGAATTTCAGAGGAAATCTGAAGTAAAGAARGTCGAATTTCAAGGGAGGATGAAGTCTCTTGGTGATGTATTCTAAGGTATGTTATTTABAGGTCATCTTACCATTTTCGCTATAACTTTGTTTATAGAATGATTCAGATGGTGAAATTCAGAGGCTATTGAGAAGACATATCTAGGTACATGTGGTAAAAAATTCAGCTCTTTATTCACTACAATTTTGGAGATATACTATGTGGAAGATAGAGTTTTTTGCTATAACTTTGTTTATAGAATGATTCAGATGGTGAAATTCGAAGGCTATTGAAAAGACATATCTAGGTACCTGTGGTAAAAATTTCAGCTCTTTATTCACTACAATTTTGGAGATACACTCTATGGAAGATAGGGTTTTTGACTAGTCCTGAAGCTAGTCATAAACATGTGTTCCGGGTAAAAAAATCATAACGTCTTCATAGAGAATCCAAATGAAGTGATACCAATTGCATTGGAAAGAGTACAAGCTGTAGTTTCTCATGTACGAATTTCATAATTTGATATTAAATATTGAATGTGGGGCATTCTGTACAAGTTCTCTCTCCTAAATAAACCAAAATTGAATAAGGTCTACCATTTTCTCTATAATTCATTTTTTGGGAGGATTCAAGGAGTGAAACTTGGAGGTGTTTTAGAAAATACATTGAGTAATATTATCTACAAGATCAGAGTATTCCAAGAAGTGAATAATTGCAAAAGTTGAAGAAGTCTCAGTAAGCATAATCAGGTTCTATGTGATGGTTGGTTGATGATGATAATTTAATGCAAAGTTTTATTATCTTTCATATATTCTTGGGTGGAAGGAAGGGGCAGTGTTGGAGAGGTCAACCCTCTCTTGATATTGGAGGATTGTATCTTCCTTTTGGAGGTTTATCCCTCCCTTTATCTAAAACAAGATCTTAAAGACGATATTTTTGAAGAACTCGGGGTTAAACGACAACGAAGTTTGGGAAACTTTAAACGTGAAATAAATGACGATTTGCAACAAAGTCTGGTTGTGATGACACAACATCAAGAATAAAAGCTTAATGAGCTTTTAAATTTAATAAAAGGCCAAGGGAACCAACAAGCTACCCAACCACAACCAAGTGACTCAAGCAAATCTAACACATCACCACCACCGCCGCCGCCACCTCCCTACAATTCAAATTCCCAACCTATATCACAACATCAACCCTTAATAATTTATCCTTCGAAATCCAAAATTGAACTATCAAAATATAATGGAGGCGATAACTAATGCGTGGCTTGGTTGAACAAAACTGAAGAATATTTCCATATATATAATATTACAACCGATGAAAAAAGGTCAAATACGCATCCATGTTCCTCGAAGGCACTGCATACAATTGATATCTATGGTGGAAAGGAAGAATTCAATCATATAATTGGAATTCTTTCAAAAAATGATTTTTTTTAAAGATTCCAAGGCATCTCGAAAAAATATTTTTTTTCAAAGCTCACCTGATTACAACAAAAAGGTAGCGTAGATGAATTTACACATCAATGGGATGCTCTCACCACCTGAGTATTTGGACTATCTGATGTTCAATTACTCCAATCTAACATAGATGGTCTCAAACCACATATCCAAGATGAATTAATATTAGATGAGGTTACTATGGTAGAAATAGCAATACGCAAGGCAAAAGCCGCATAAGAAAAACTAGAAGGCCAATCAAGATTCAACAAGGTTTACTCAAGAAGGATTGTCCCTCAGACCACAGGAAATGACAAATACATACCACCCAATCTATGTGAAGATAGAAGAAGAAGTTTAGAATCCCAAAGGATAAAAGAAGGAAAATGTAAACGATGTGGAGAGAAATGAGACCCCAGAAATAGGTGTCGGATTGAAGATAACTCAAAAAAATTGTACACTTGTGAGGCAGAAAAAGATGATGAATCATACTCAACAGAATCAATAAATGAAAAAATGACAAATTTTCAAAATGACACTTCAGATCTCATAGAAGACAACACATTAAGAATATCGCTCGCAACCATCACATGCATTACCCAACCACAAACTCTTAAATTAAAAGGACATATAAAAAATGATAATGTCACCATACTAATCGACACTGGAAGTACCCACAATTTCCTCGATATCAAGATTGTAAGGAAACTCAAATTATTTGTATATCCAGTCCCAAACATGAAAATAATGGTTGCAGATGGAAAAAAAAATGGAAATGTCGGAAAATGCCATAAGGTGAAACTCCAAATACAAGAATTTAATTTGGAATTAGAAATCTACACCATTCCTCTTGGAGGAGTAGATGTGGTTTTATGAGTCCAATGGTTACAAACCTGGGGCACATACTCATTCAATCACCAGGAACATTTCATCCAATTCAAGTGGCAAGGGAAAAGTTATAAATTATATGGTTTTCAACCTCCACAAACACAATTTCTGTCGTCACAACAAATGGAAAAAATCATCTGAAAAGGAGAAACTACATACTTCATCCAATGCCACAACATAGAAATACAAGAATCCGAATAGGATGAATCCAAAACATCAGACGACCAAGATCTAATTCAAAAACACAAGAAGGTATTTCAAGACCTTCCCATGGAGTTACCGCCTCAAAGAAGAATTGAACATATAATTGAAGTTAAACCAGGATCAAGCCCAATCAAGGCTAGACCATATATATACCCTCATCATCACAAAAAAAAGATAGAAATATTAGTCCAAGACCTATTAAAATGTGGTGTCATCACGAAAAACAGAAGTCCATATGCAGCTCCAGTAATGCTAGTTCGAAAGAAAGATGGATATTTCATATTATGAATATATTACTAAGGGCCAAACAAAGTAACAATTAAAAACAAACTTCCCATCCCATTTATTGACGAAATGTTGGATGAACTTCATGGACCTAGATATTTTTCAAAAATTGATTTAAGATCTGGGTATTATCAAATTAAAGTCAGACTCGAATATGTAGCCAAGACTGTCGTCCATACACACGAAGGACACTATGAAATGAAGGTGAAGCCTTTTGGGATAACTAATGCCCCTGCCACCTTCCAAGCGACAAGGAATGAATTATTTCACCCATACTTCCGGAAACATGTCTTATTTCTTCGATGATATCTTAGTGTATAGTAAAACATGGGAGGAGCATATGAAGCATTTGGGACAAGTGTTATCTCTTCTGGAGGAAAATCAATTCTATGCCAAAATGTTAAAATGTACATTTGGCAAGGAGGAAGTAGAGTACCTTGGTCACATCATATCCAAAAAAGGAGTCAAGGGAGACCCCAAGAAAATCAGGGAAATCACAGAATGGCCGAAACCCAAAAACGTATCCAAGTTAAGAGAATTTCTAGGATTGGCATGATACTATCGAAGATTCGTCAAGAATTATGCTCGTTTAACCCGCCCCCTAACAAATATCCTTAAGAAAAACTCCTTCCAATGGAATTTTGAAGCACAAAAATGTTTTGAAAACTTAAAATACATTATGTCCACAACCCCGATATTAGCAACACATGACTTCTCCAAACCTTTCGTCATCGAGTGTGATGCGTCAAGTTTTGGAATTGGAGCAATATTGATGCAAGATGGGCACCCAATGGCTTTTGAGAGCAGGAAATTAAATAAACAAAATGCTTACAATCCACTTACAACAAGGAGATGTTTTCCATCATGCACGCATTAACAAAATGTCGCCAATATCTATTGGGAAGTAAGTTCTTGATACACACAGATCATAACAGTGTTCAGTACTTGTTACAACAAAAAACATTGTCAACCGAACAACAAAAGTGGATAGAGAAAATTTTCACGTTTGATATGGAAATTCTACATAAAAGAGGAAAAGACAACATTGCGACTGATACCCTATCATGAAAAGATGAATAAAAACAAGTTTTTGCAATATCAATAGCCATTCCAGAATGGTTGGATGAAATTCGAATTGAGTATGCAAAAAGCTTGGAGACTTGCTCTATAATCAACAATTTAAATCAATACCCAAAGTTCGAATGGAAGAATGACATCTTATAGTATAAAGGGAGAATCTATTTAAATACCAACTCAAGATTTAAAGCCAAGGTTCTTCAAGAATCTCATGATTGCCCAGTTACAGGTCACATAGGATTTTTCAAAACATACTATAATGCACAAAGATCATTTTCTTGGAAAGGGATGAGTGCAGATATTCGAAAGTATGTAGCAGAATGTGATCTCTGTCAAAGGAACAAAAATGAAAATGTGTCGACCCCTGGGTTACTCCACTTGTTACACATTCCCAATAAAAAATGGGAAGAAATTTCAATGGATTTCATTGAAGGGCTACCCATATCCGACATAAAAGATACATATTAGTAGTAGTAGTAGACAGACTAACCAAGTATGCACACTTTATTGGAGTAAGGAAAACAGATTCAACAAAACAAACGACTGAAACATTCTGTAAGAATATTTACAAACTACACAGGTTCCCTAAGGTTATCGTCAACGATAGAGATGCTAAATTTAAAGGGAATTTTTGGAGAGAATTTTGCAAACAGATTGGAACCTCTCTCAATATGAGATCAACTTACCACCCTCAAACAGATGGTCAAACATAAGTTGTCAATAAATGTTTAGAAACCTATCTTCGTTGTTTTATCTCCGACAAACAAAATAAATGGTTTCAATGGTTGCACCTTGCTGAGTGGTGGTATAATTCCACTTATCAGACATAAGCTAAAATGACACCATTCCAAGCTCTTTATGGTTACAAACCTCCATAGTGGAAGGAGTTGGCCACTAGCCACATAAAAGTTGCGTCAGTAAAAGACCATTTAGACGAAAGTCAGAAAATCCTTGAGTTACTCAAAGAAAATTTAACATTTGCAAGGAATCAAATGAAGCAACAAGATGACCAAAACCAAACATAAAGAGAGTTCGAAGTAGGAGACTAGGTATTTGTGAGACTTCAACCTTACAAACAATTATCCCTTACACAACATGGGAAGAATAAATTGGCACCAAAATTTTATGGACCATATCAAATAAATAGAAAAATCAGTCACGTAGCTTACCAGTTGGATTTACCAGATAAAATTTGTATCCAAAACGTTTTTCATGTATCATGTCTAAAAGAGTCTTAGGGCAACAACAAAAGGCGCAAACTATACTTCCTGTGTTGGATGAGGAAGGAAGAGTCATTTTAGAGCCCGAAGCCATTATCACCACCTGAGAAAAGAGATTATGTTCTCGAGTAATCAAGAAATACCTGATTAAATGGAAAAATCTACTGGAAGAAGACGTAGCATGGGAGTCAGAGCACTTTCGCCAGTTACATCCTTCCTTACCATTTCTTTGAGGACAAAGCAAAATTTAAGGGAAGGGCAATGTTACAATAAATAAATAATATAAAGACATTAAAATAAATAAATAAAGTAAATTAAACATTAATGAAATAAAAGGTCACGACTCTTCATAAAAACCACAAAGGACATATATATATATATATATATATATATATATATATATATATATAGGTAGGCCCTATCCTTGTAATATCATCATATTTTTACAATCAATTATTATTATATATTTTATTATGTAGTCATAGTGAAGCTGTTCATTAAGAACCCCTTCTGTTCTTAACAGAGACGCCAACAAAACTGCATGCATTTCAAAATAATGGATATGAATTCAACCCAATAGGCTTTGACATTGAAATGGGCTCGACCCATTTCCATTTAAGAAAATGATGACTAAAAAATATAACCAATTTTCCTAAATAAACATGTTGAAATTTTCCCAGAACTTGATTTATTAAACCCATATTATTTGTTCAACAAGTTGAATTGGGTAAATTTCATTCATCCCAAAACGAACACATAAACAATAACCAACGAGAATGAATCAAGTTTCGAACTATGTTCTACTTGTACACAAACCAATAACAAAACCCCCGAACTTTATTCACCTTTACATCTTTCAATCGGTCATAATAAATGGAAAATGGTAGTATGGACATAGAAAAACAAAGCTTAACGAATTCTCAGGAACAAACACAACTTCTTTCATTTTTTCTTCAAGAAATGACAGAGCATGGGAAATAAAAATACTTTCATGCACACAGTATGATACGAGATCCAAACTTAATCAATGTAAAGACAAATGGTTTACAAGAGATGTGAGATAAGAAGTGAACTCATACCTTGTCAAAACGTGTTTTTATACCAGTGTCGAGAGCCAAGAAAATTACCAAAATTACCAAAAGCAAGGTTTTGGACCAACAAATAGAGCTCCATCTCTCTCAGCAACAAGAACAAATGAAATAAATCTCGAAAAATCCTCAAGCTAACAAGATGATGGATGCGGGACTGCGGAGCAAATGCTCAGGTCTCTGTAGAAAATCTAAGCTAAAACACTTAGTTAAATATTGATTTCAACCTCCAATATCAGTATAACTATAATGCAGTAAAATACTAGCAGTTTACAACAGTATATGAGTAGAAATACATTAACTAAGCAATCTGATATAAAAAACAACAGAATACCAATGAATAGTAGACAAATAACACACTTGAGCATTAGAAATAATGGGAAATTCCCTTGGAAAAACCCGCAAGGGGAAAACTAGTTCAAGGAGATTTTATTATTGAGCTCTAGCAAATATTTCTAAGTTTACAACAACATTAATTACACAAAACTTATCCCAGATTCCTTGCACAATATACTTCTCGAAAACAGTGCCAAAAGCTACCTTGAAAAACATGCCTATGATATACGACCCAATATAGTCAGTGCAACTCCAAATCTACCTGGAAAATCATGCTTGAGAACTGTTGTATTGTATAGTTCTCTGCTGTATAGATTTCTCATAGCGAGGTGCCTAGGAAATCGTGCCAAACTGGTCTTAAATGGCTGCCTCAATTTTTGTTCCTCCCTCTTGTTGTACGACCTTCCCAAATCTGCATAGTACAGACTGATATAAATGATGAAATCTACCTTGGGATGCATGCCAATCCTTTCATAGGGATGCGTGCCTATCCTGCTTATTGATAAAATCACTTTATAAAAATAAAGTCACTAGGGAGAAATGTGCTCGGTCACTTCCACATGTTGGGCATTGCCAATGCAAAAGTACCTCTGAGCTACCAAATCTAACACTCCCTCTTAGTGAGGGAGGTACTTTTGGTACCTCCACCATAATCTATCTTCAAATCCATCATCCCATCCGTTGCCATAACTGCTCCCTTTGAACTAGAGACCTCTTCTCACACTGCACTGGAAGCATCTGCTTCTACCTCTGTTGATCTATGAATTGAAGACATGCTCCTAGGAGGCTTCACATTCTCCTAAGCATCCATCTGTGTCAACTAATGTCTGTTGAGTCCCTTGAGAGTCCTGGAAGAGGACTAAGTCCCTGGTATCAAATCTCTCTCCCGTGGAATCTGCCCTTTCTTCGACATAGACTCTGAATCCATAAATCCACTAGACCCAACCACAGGTCGTCCCAACAACCTATACAATCTCTCATACCTGACACCAACCAACACTATTGTGTCTGGAGTAGCTCCCTATGGATATAAAAATACCTGGACATAGTATAATGCAACTTCGAATCCATCAATCTCCAAAGCTGTCATTGAGAGACAATTAACTGTCATCTCTGGAATATACAACAACTTGTCTACGTCCAGAAAACCTCGACTTTAGTTGGAATCAAACACTTCCAACCCCCTTCATTGCAAGTTGTGCACTGGTACCAATACCCACAAAGTAGTCTGAGTCTATTTATGAAAGACTAAGGAACATTGACCTCATTCCCGTCATATGTTGAGAAGCTCCATTATCCACGAACCACACTTCAATGTCCTTGAAAGTTAGACAACCACTGCATAAGGGACCAATGATCAGAGAAAATTCCTTCTCGAATTTCTTTGCAAACTCAACAATCTCAATTGATGCTGGCAAATTTGGTTCTTGATTCTTCTTATTGTTGTTTGGAAACTGACTAGCATAGTGGCCAGTCTTGTGACATGAAAAGCATTTCACTTTACTCATGTCTTTCTTCTTCTCCTTGCTCTTTCCCACAAGAGAAACATTTTTCTCGTCTGAACCACCCATTGCCTTCGCCTAAGACTCCTCTCGGATATCCTCCTATGTAAAGTCATCCAATAATTTGCTCCAGTCAGGGAGCTTCTCTCTCCCCACCACACACTTCATGAAGACCTCCCACTCCTTGATGAAAACTTTGAGGGATATGCACACCAACTCTGAGTCTGGAATAACTTCTCTGATAGCTACCAACTCATCCTTCACCTGTGCAACTCTGGTGAGGTAGGAGGCCACACTCTCTCCCTGTGTCATCCTATTACTATGGAGTTTATCCAGGAGAACCATTTTCCGGTTCTCGTTCTTTGCCTCATACAAATTCTTTAGGGCATTCCACGTGTCCTTGGTTGTCTGCTTCTCTGCCAAATATGGAATAAGGTGGTCTTTAACTCCATCCAAAATGATTCTCTGAGCCCTTTCTTCTTTCACTTCAGGGATGTATAGAGAAATGGGATCTGACGCAGGTACCATCACGATGGTATTCACAAATGTCCACAACTTGTTCTCCTTGAGAACACTTGTAATCCCCACCTTTCACTGCAGGTAGTTGGTGATCCCCTCCAACCTATCCTCATACCTGACACTGGAAGTCATCTCTATCCAACTGACAAAGAAGCTTTCTTTCCCCTTCTTCTTCCAAGAAAATTCCCTAGAAAGTCACTATTGTCCTAGTGTCAAGGTTGTCCACTGAACTTCAGAGCACCAACTTTGATACCATGTAGAAAATCTGAGATAAAACACTTAGTTAAATCTTGATTTCAACCTCCAATATCACTATAAATGTAATGCAGTAAAATACTAGCATTCTACAACAATATATGAGAAAAAATACATTAACTAAGCTATCTGATATGAAAAACAACAGCGGAATACCAATGAACAACAAGCAAATGACATACTTGAACACTAAAAATTATGGGCAATGCCACTGGAACACTTGAGAGTGCAATGCTAGATATGGTGCTTGTAGGCGAAAAGATGAGTTAGTTTTATAAGAGAACAATAGCCCAACATGATGTTATAGATGAGTCTTGAGTGTGTATTTATACACAATTCAAGATGTAGGGTTCCCTCTCCAAGAGGGGTTATGGGCCCACATAATGACTATGTTAGTCTTAACCATCAAGTAATATAATAAATGAGTGTTGACTAGGTTGGATTTAAGCCAAATCATAGAAACAGACTAAAATTCATTCATGTGGACTCCACTAGTGCGTGCTCCTACAAGTAATAATAACTGCCCCATATGGGCCAGAGACCCCAAAGGCCACAATAGAAGAGGGTTCACTAGGGTGCACCTTTCCATGCATGGAAAAATCAGCGCTTGTGTGTAAATACTATGTTTTTAACCATCATAAGTGGGGTAGACTTCTCTAGATGAATATGTGGTGTGCATATGATGAAATAATCATGTGGTGGCCCCCTCACATGGTGTACATTCCTCCAAGGTTTTAGGATGATGCTAGATGTCTTCATTTTGGGTACACTCAACTTATTCTGCTCATAGCATAAGACTAAGAATGGACTTGGACGAGGGCACACATATCCATTGCTAAAAATGGATTGCACTCTCAATATACCAAAGTGCTTGGAATTTATTGAAAACTAGATCCCATCTTCACCACTAGAAGGGGGACCCATGGCACCTAGTATTTTTATAAAAAAAGATCAAATGTAAGAGTTCTTTGATGGCCACAAAATTGGCATCGATGCCATTTTCCATAGAGGGTATCTAAAACAGGGATGGTTAATCCGAAAAAGAAAAAGCCAAAAAATACATAAAGCACATTTTCTCTGATAGTCAACAAAATTGGCATGCACACTATTCTCCATAACGAGCATCTAAAAAGGTATGATTGGTTTGAGAAGGACGAAAAGCAAACAATTTTCACTTTATATGATTGTAACCAAAACTAAACCTTAAGCACATCTTCGAAATGGATGAATATGTGATCAATTTTTGAGAATATGGAATTTCGAAAAACAGAAATCTACCCAAAAAGGCAAGTTTTGAAACATTTAAAGGACCCTTTAGGAGTTTTTGACCTCGCATGATTACATCAAGTGCTATAACTGAAAAAGGAAAACATTTTGAACCTATGCTACTTGTAACCTATCGAATATGTAAACCAATCCAATCATGTATCTAAAGTTGTGTAATCTTATGCTTTGAATGTATGCTTTGTGTTATCGCACAAATTGTAGGTTGGGCAAAGCCCGACCCAAGCCACAAGAGTGACAATTACGGGAGTACCTACCCACTGTCACCTTATATAAACAGTCCCCTCGCTTTAGTGATTATAAATCACCACAAGGGGGGAATCTCAGTGACCCTAGGGGGATTGAGATGGAAAGTGAGAAGATGATGGTGAAAACCCCTATAAGTCAAACTTGGATGTGAGGAAACAGATTGGAAGAGAGTCTTCTTGATGAAGGATGGTTGCCAAAGTATTATGTACTTGCAAGGCAATATTAAACTTGCCCGGAACAAGACACAAGATAGATACACAAGCCTCAAACCAAAGGGGAATAAGCAAGAAATCTTGCTGTCCCAAAATTGCAGCAGAACTGAGATATGTATATCAGCAATGCAAGATGTCAATAGAAAAACACCAAATAATGATTGGGCAATCAAGTACGAAACATGTAGGTAATATCCTAATACTTACACACAAGTTTTGATGGTGAAAGAGGGATGCAAAATGATGTCACCATCAATATATTAGGGAAGCCTTGTGGCTGTAGCAAAATTTTGCTACAAGAAGAAGTTCTAGCCACTGAAATTCACAAGAAAAGCACGCGAATGAAAGCCCTTGACAAGAAGAATGATTAACACTATTTACTTGCAATTTTCAATGGTAGAAAAAGTGACAAAGATGATTAACAACAATAATTTTAAAGCTGCATCCCTAATGGCTGTAGCTTTAAATTATAACAACAATACAGATCACTTGGCTAAGCTAGATGCCCTAGTGGCCCAAACAAGCTTATAACATGTAGAATTGATTCAAACTTGAACAAATGCAATATCTCAAAAATTCATGTTTATCAATGCAATGATTTTATTTCTCCAATGCAAATTAGACTAGTGCCTTTATCAATTGGGCTATGGAGTCTCTTTTTGTAAGAGCTAGTTGTTTTACCTCCCTAGGGGTGTAAGCCTTTTTACTCCATAGGGAAAACAAACTAGCAAGGTAAATCTAGGAGGGTGTAAGCCCTTTTATTCTAGCAACCTTGTTAAGTGGCTTTTCCAAAGCAAATAAAGGACCTCGGTGGAGGGTGTATGCCTTTATATTCCTCCAAGTTTTTTGAACATTAACAACCATGAAACAAGAATAAATACTAGCAATATGCAGAAAATTCCTTACCAATTCCACTAGATAGCAAGACAAAACTTGTTTTTACGAAGTATCTTCCATCACAAAGAAAAGAGAAGCGTCCAAGAGAGATATCGCACGACTTCTTCCACACGAGACAAGTACTAGCATCCAAATAGCAAGAGAGAGAAAGAGACATGCGATTTTCCCAAGAGGGATGAAAATTTCAGCCAAAAGATATGTAATTCTCAATTGTTATGATATGATTAAATGAAATTTCATGACCTTTATTTATACAAGGTCTCACTAACCAATTTGTCTACTTAACTAAGGGTAAAACACAAATTAGGGAGGCCAACCTCCTAATTTGCAGCCTTTACAAAATATAATTTGAATTTACAAAATAAGTAAGCCCTAAAAGATGATGTCATCCCTCCTCGGGGTGATGTTTTGGCGTAATAAGTAATTCGTTGAAAAAGTTGAGGAAGTCGTTGGGCCTCCAAAGGCCTAATCTTCATGGTGTAAGGGTCTTCCTTTGTCATAAATGCCAAATCATCATCAACTCATCAACACCATCAAACCCTAGCCCCCAAGTGAGATGCCATGCCCTAGAAAGTGACGTTTTGAGCCTCCAGAGTCAAACGTTGGAAAAAATGGGGGTGGCATGAAAAACATTTCCCACACATGCACTACATTGGTTGGCATGTCCAATTAGTTATTTATTTTACAGGTCCCTCAATTTCTTGCAAGAAACATTTCATTGTTCTTGGGATCCTTGGGCAAGCATCTGGAAGGTTTATGATTGGATGTTATATTTTTCCAGCTACAAGCCTATGGGCCTTCAACCCCTTCTTCCCATGAAATGAGGTGCATGCCCTTCCCCAATAAGCTTGATGATCTAAAAGATGGGGACA
Organism: Picea mariana; assembly: GCA_032191745.1. NCBI lineage: Eukaryota > Viridiplantae > Streptophyta > Pinopsida > Pinales > Pinaceae > Picea > Picea mariana. The sequence goes on from JASDQU011403673.1 coordinate 84,307, forward strand.
TGGAAGAGAAGAAGTAATGGAAAGTGGTAAGTATGAGTGGGAAGTTGGAACAATACAGCAACCCTTCAAGGAATACCTTTGGTTTCAACCCTTTCCCCAAGGGTGGCCACTTACTAGGAAACCATGACACTCACCAAGGTGAAATAATGAAAAAACATAATTTCCAAGCAAAACGTTCCATAATCAAGACAAGTTTTAATGCAACATATTCAAACGCCCCAAGTATTAAAGTGACACTTACCATGATACCTGACTTGTTATCTCATGGAGCAAGATCCACTGTCTTCCGGAAGAAAGATGGTGTGGTGAATGCCATCATGATGAATGGAGAAGTATGGTGGTGATGTGGGGATCCATCTGTGTAAGTGGATAGTATCTGTCAATCCATTCCTCAGTACTCCATGTATACAACCTGAGGGCCTCGAGACATCATCTCCTTAGTTATCCCTAAGAATGGGGGATAACACTCTAGAACTACATACAAGAAAGATTAAATCCTCAACTTTGATTGACAAAGCTCTACAACTGTGTCAATTATGTTACAACCATGTCAAATTATGATTGTACTTACGGATTGTGTATGTCAAATGATCAAGATGGACCTTGGAATAGTCCCTCCTGATCCTAAATGTATTCACAAACATGTTGGAACTTAATACCAGGATTTGTGAGGGAAAATTTAGTGTTGATAGTAGCTCCATCTTGTCTATAATGTCCGGAAATTGAAAAAATCCACGAAGAATGATAAAAAAAGTTTCGATCTAAGAAGGCCCATGTGTGTGATTCCTAACATGTACAATCTTCCTAGATCTATTAAATGGAAGTTGTACATGTCTAAACTACAAAAACCTAGAATTTGCAACCAACGGAAATCGATGACACAAACTTGGGAATAAGTCAATGACTCAAATCACAACCCTTGAAACATTATGACCCAAAGGAATGTTAGCTTTCGGGGTTACCTCAAAAATTTTAACACCATGTTTGAGGGTGATTTATGAGATTTGGGCTACATAGTGCATGATTAGCCTCTAGATGGTCCATGTTTGATTTGGACATTGGAGATGGTTTATTTAGTGATTTCTTAACTTCAGTTGTGTTCTTGCATGATGTTCTTCCTTAGAGCATTGAAGATAATCAGATAATTTGTTGACACTCTACATATTGGCCACATGGATGAGATTGCTTTCTTGGAGAATTCCTTGCATTGGAGGAGGAAAATTTGTCATTTTGGAGTAGTTCATTGAGCCCTAGATAACATGGGGTTGCTTAGATGCTTGAAAGGAGGCATGGAGTTGACTTGAGGACATGTGGGCATAGTGGAGCACAAGGGTAAGGAGGAGTGGAGTCCTTGGAGGCTTGGAGGAAGAACATTGGAAACATCTAATGGAGTGCCCTTGCATTGGATTCTTGCTTGTGTATGACATCACCTTGGAGCAAACATGTGAAACCTTAAAGTGTAGTGGTCCAGATGTATGAGCCTACTTGTGGCTTGTGGCTTGTAAGCCTTTAGGCCCACGTACGTATTGTTGGCCTCCCTTACTTGTCATATATATAGAGGAAGGAGAGGGTCCTTTCATCGTTCTCATCTTTGTTCACAATCTTGTGTCATAGATGTGAATAAGAGGAGTGCGTGCACTAGTGATCCTCTCTATTGTGCATATTCATTGTCCTTTATCTCTCTTGTATTCAACTTACTAGGGTTTCTTGGGCCTATTGAAACATCTTGTAGGTTAGGGTGTCATTCCCTAGAGACTTGGAGATTACGGTTTAGAGATAAAACCCTATGTTGTACTTGTTGAAGGGAAGAAGAGGCGATGTCTTGCCTTGCAGGACATGCTTGTGTGAATCTTGTTGGAGCTCCTTAATGTGAGCTAGGGTTTTCATTAGTTTCCTTAGCTAGGGTTTTCGAGAGCTAGAGGATTGTACTAGCCTTGGGATAAGGCTATATTATATACATGAACTTCATCTTTTTGCATATATATGAAGTTTTCAACCATCCCAAAATTTTTCTACTGCAGATTTGATATTGAACCATCTATTTCTTCATGTTTTGGTAATTTTCGACACATTTATATCTTGTTGATTTGACATAAGTTAAGACTGAAAATGTTAAGTGATTTAACATTAATATTGAAGAAGATATGGAATAATTGTTGTTGTATTTACAACTATTCTAAGTGAATTTCAGATCCGGTTTACGTATGGTAAGATTTTCCTCGAGGGATGAAACTTGTTGGCACACTTTGGTATTTTTTCTCTTGGATTGTCTAGTAGATTGGGGTTGTTAGGAGGTGAAATATTATCCACTATTGTTGTTGTTTTATATATATTTGATAACATTACTAAGGCTTAAAATTCATAGGGTTAAGATCCTGGAAACCCATAGGAAAGAGTTGAAATTTTAGTTTTGCATTAAAAGTCAAAGATAGTGGAATTTCTACAAGAAACTTAACTTGACCTAACCGATTTTCACCCAACTCATGCCACACCTTCTGAATTTGAGGATTGAAATATGTTACATATAAAGAATGAGATTGTTCCTAAGTAAACTTTAACTCAATGAATAGAGTCAATATCTAACTCAACATGACCATAAACATGACTCGTCTCCAAATTTTTTCCTTTCGTTCTTAGACCCGAGTCTTCATGTTAAGGGGTAAGAAGGTTTAAGAAATATGATTAGACCATTAATAAAATTTCAACTCATTGTTCTAACATCAAGAAGGCCAGAGAACATTCTTCCAAAGTCTTTTGTGCCTTTGTGGACTTTTTGAAGGATTTTGGTTAGTTTTCAAGGGAGTCCTTGTTTTAGAGGCTTCACATCATTAGCCTCTCCAATTCTCTCATCACGCCTATCACAAGGAATATGAGACTGTGATTGGTAGGCTTTGCACTTATCATGCCTTTTCAAACTTCACTAGGAGCGTAATTAGGGTTGAGTAGGGTTTCCTCCTCTCTTTGACCTTGTTTGGGGCCTAGATTGATGAGCTTAAGACTCATCTTGGGGAACACATGCATTCAAATGATGTATATTGGATTCGTTTTTGCACGAACACATCCAACTAGGGGATGGTTGTCTTCTCCACTGTGTCGGGATCTCTCGACTCCTCTTAGTTGAAGATGTGGTTCTTTTGGCCTCTATTCCTGAAGGTTTACATATATAGTTGGATGCTCTTTTGAGATTTTGCGACCTTCAATAGTTGACAATCAACATTAGGAAATCCAAGGTTATGATCTTCAATTTCTTGAAGAAGAAGAACCTCTCGGATTATTAGTTCTACTTTAGGGGGTTGGAGGTTGATATTACCATATGGCATATACATATCTAGGGGTTGAGTTTTCAAGGCCTAGGTTTGTATTGAGGCATGCTCCCTAACCTAGGATTAATAAGCAATAACTATCCATTGTACTTCCAGAGAGACAATGTTTCTTGTACAATTTCTAGGACATCTTGTCCATGTTGGACATCATGGAATCCATCATCTTAGACCTATAGTTTTGTATGGTTTGTAGATCTGGGGGCCTAACTTGCTCGAGTTGGAATGAACGTGGGCCAAGAGGATGGTACCCCAGTCTTCTCCATATTGAGGTCGTTGGAGTGGGAGATTGAAGTGTCGAAAGACTTCAAGTGGGAAGCGTTTTTAAAATAATAAGTTATTTTAATTGATACACATTTAAGAAAGAATACATAATTACAAATCAAATGCAAAAAAATGAAAATCAAGATTTTTGTAGTATATTTGTGATAATCATTAAAACATCCACCAATTAGTACACAAATAACACCAACCTTCTAGTATTTATAATTTATAACATTGTCATCAAATGATCAACCAGATCAACCATAACATACTCCTTTAGTTTTCAATATATAACATTTGTCATCAACAAACTGTAACAGATAACATCAGCGATGAAATGAAATGGGGTATCATGACCAAAAAATTGTAATACGTAGTGAAAAGTTCAAACTTCAGTCTTAAATTGTCATATAATGATTACAAAATAGACCATAATAGAAATTCAAAACAACTGATTCTAAGTTTTAGAATCTAGATCCTAAACTAGAAAAGAGAAATAATTCTACTATCTACTAAGATTTTGTCTTGCTAGTGAGAAGTTATTAGGTATAGGGGATTCAAAATTGGTGATCATGTTTCTTACCTCCTAGACCAAAATTCAAAGATATTAAAGTCCTTGAATGGAGTGCAACACTATAGGCCCTTAGGAAGGTTGTCCATTGTCACTAAAACAACTTGTTCTCTTGCTTTAGGCTGCCACATTCCTAACACATGGGGAGACACCCTATTTTTGTTTTATGGTATTCTATAAAATAAAGTAAGAAAACCCTCTTATTAAACGAATAAACAAGAATACATCATATCTTCAAATATAATTTTATCAAAAGATCAAGAGTTCCATAATGTGCCATACCAAATAACATTCCTTGGCTAAAAAAACTTTCAAACATGGAGTGAACAACCCTAGCCAGAAAATTACAGTGGCAAACTCCTTGAGTTTTTCAAGGTTACATCAAAAGTTATGGAGGATTTCCCCTCAATCTTGACATCCTTTTATTGGAACAACACTGCCCTTCTTCAGAGATTATTTCAGTAGCAAAAGAAATGGCAATCCTTGCAAAAACCCTGGTCATCCATGAAATAGAAAAAGAGATGGAAAACCTCACATTGAATTTGTCCCTTAATTTCTTGCTCCCAAAATATCTTCAACTAAGATTGGAGGGGAACATCCACAACTACAACATTTCCTTTAGTAACTGAATCTTCTCCTCTATCTATATCCTTCAAATCAAGCCCTTCTTTTTAGAAGGCCATCGATTCCTCCTTGAGTTTTCCTTTTGAGTGAACAAAATAGGTTCATATTGCCGCTTTTCATCTTTCATAAAATAATATTTCTTTTTGGATTGTTCTTCTTCACAGATTATTTCAATGGAAATCCTTACAAAAACCATACTCATCCATGAAATAGAAAAAGGGAGATGGAAAACCTTATAGTGAACTTGTCCCTTAACTTCTTCCTCCAAAAATGTCTTAAACTAAGTTTGGAGGGGAACTCCCACAACTCCAACCATGCCTTTAGTAAATGAATCTTCTCCTGTATTTATATCCTTTGAATCAAGCCCTAATCTATAAAATACTATTTCTTTTTAGAAGGTCCTAGAATTCCTCTTAAGTTTTCCTTTCGAGTGAATAAAATAGGTCCATATTGCCACATGTCATCTTTGTATTTCATGAGATCCTTTTAAACCATGCATTTATTAATCATTTGAGGGTTTGGGTATGCCATCAATGCCACATGGCATCTCATGCAAAGAGTTTTCCTCCAAATATGTAGAAATTTGCACTAACAAAGTTTTCTTATCCCAAAGCCCTTCTTAGAGGTAAAACATACACCCAAATATGTAGAAAAGGCCTCGAAGAATGTGTCTTTACCCATAAATACCTCAAAAGGTGAAATATGTCTCCAAATATGTGAAAATGGATTAAATAATGTGTTCTTACCCCCAAAAGTTCTTTTCAAAAGAGAAGCGTGCCTCCAAATACATCAAAGATCCTCCATTAGGGTTATTTCTCACCCCTTCTTACCTTAAACATGGTTTAAGCATCTCCTTGAAAATGGTGTTGAACATGGTGTAATCATCTCCTTGAAAATGGTGTTCAACATGGTGTAACAATCTCCTTGAAAATGACGTTCAACCTCACATGGGGCTTTGGCCAATCTCAAGAGAAACTTCGTGACATGTGGCACCTTTCTAAGAAGAGTGTTCCTCCTTTTATGTTCATTAGCCCTTTTTCTTACCACATGTCATGCTCTAGGCCTCCAATGTGTGAAATGTGCCCAAATGGACCCTGATGGTGAGGTATGCCTTCAAAAAATCCTCCATCATGCCAACAATACTTTTACTCTTTTGTTCTTGCCATTTGGATGATGAATAGAACAAGGTGCACATCTTCCAAGTGTCTTCCACAACCTGAAACTACCATGAGACTCCAAGGGTCTTTTCTTGTTCTCTATGAAAGGAAAGCTCATGAAACTGTGAGATAACTTTTTAATTTTTAGAGGGTAACGACTAGTTCCATCTGGTGATTGCACTCCCTTGTGGGGTGCAAGAGAACTCCATAATCGTTGTTGTACCTGGAAGGTGAATCAAAGGGCTAGTTTTATATGATGGGATGGATCGAAAAGTTTACATCCTCACTGCATGCTACAAAATGTCTTCAATCCTAATTGTTGGGTGCAGGCCTATTTTGAGAAGGAAGGATATTTTGGGCGCATGCATACTTGTGGAGAAAAGGTCTATTTTGGGAAAGACCTAATTTTAGAAAGAAGACCTAATTTTGGAGCGCACACAATATATGGAAAGAAAGAATCATGCAGAAGAAGAAGGAAAACAACATGCAAGAAGAAAAACAACGTGGTGCGCATGCAGACAAGCCCAACCATGATAGGGTTAGGGTTTTTGATAAAGATTGTAACGACTATAAGCCTGCAAAATAGTATAAATAATAACCTAGGAGGTCTAGGTTAGAGGTTCGAGGAATTGATAATGGTTACTATGATGGTAATAAGGTGGTAGAAGAGTCAAGTTGCAAGATACCAGATATAATAAATATGCAAAACATAAATAAAATGCTAGAAATGGCAGAATAACAGTAATATATTCAGCATAATCTCCACAATAACACAAAAATGATATAAGAACAACAACAGAAATAGCACTTTGATTCAGAAAGCAATGTTCACTGGCCTCTTTGAGGGGGCAACCTCCAATCGAGCAGCGCTCTGTTACAATAATCTTCAAGCTAGGGTTTTCATACCCTCGACCCTTATTTATACTAAATATGTCTATCAAGAGAAGCATCTAGAGGAAGATCCTTCTAGAAGCGGAAGATTCTATTAGGTCTTCTTACATTCGCCTTATTCTATTTTATTGAAAGGCCTTATTAATATTGACCTTTATTACATCCGAATATATTAATCTACCTATGTGCGGGTTAGGACCCCAACACAAGTAAGCTAGATTTGGAGGGTTAGGTCACAGGCTGAGGATCTTGGTGTGATCTAGCCCACCTTGCAATGGTTCCTTAATCTTATCATGATTGTATGATTGAA